>JBBMKD010000049.1:5209857-5224831 GCA_037834095.1 Argya squamiceps
CAGGAGCCTTTGGACAGCACTGCCAGGGGTGCCCAGGGTGGGATTGTTGGGGGGTCTGGGCAGGGACAGGGGCTGGGCTGGATGATCCTAGTTGGTCCCTTCCCACTCAGGGTATTCCATGATTCCATGAAAACAGGACATATGCTTTCAGCATTTGGAGTTGCAGCTGCAAGAGGTTCTTCCAAGCCCTGTCTGCGTTGTACAGTCCATTATGACAAATGTGCTCTGAGCTCATGTATTCTCCAGTCATTTCACTGCTTTTTGTGGAGCTGGGATGCACCAGACCATAACCAAAGGCTCTAATTCCAGGGTGACACATGATACTGAGCATTTTGGTGCTCCTCTTCTGAGCATGCCCATGCAGCACCACAACAAAACCAGCCTCTCTCCACCAAAACAAACAAACCATTGCACAATAACCAGGTTGTTGCACCAAAACCATGGGATTTCCCATCCCAGAGATGATGCTCTTTCTCCAGTGCATCCACAGCCATCACAGATAGCCTTTGCCAGGGCTTGACAGCAAAGCTGCAGAGGGAACTGCTTCTGGTGGGGTGCTCAGGCAGGAAGGGGCCACATTTCCCTCCCTGAGCCAACCCTGACCATTTTCACATACCCCTCCTGCACAGAGCAGCCTTCCCAGCCCCAGCACCCCACCAAGAGCCTGGGAAGAGCTGCTGTTGCCAGGAGGCACATGGAAAAATAGAAGCCAATTATAAGTGATGGCTGGGCTGACAGTGAGCACTTTTAATACAGCTGCCACACACGAATGCCAATACACTGGGCTGAATCCCTTTCTCATCAGCCCTTTGTGAGCTGCAGGCTGCCAAGGGGAGCACGGCCCCCAGCAGGACAGAGCCTGACCTCAGGGCTGCCTTCCCGGGGTGTGGGATGAGGGAAATCTGTGCTCTGAGGCTGCAGGAAGCAGATGTGGATAAAATCTAAAATCCACTGGGACATTACCAGTTTGTTAAGCCAGTACCTGCATCTGCTTCGTTTCTCAGAAGTCCTGGCAATGCAGGAAGAATCAATATTTCCCCAGTGTTAGAGGATGCCTGGAATCAGAACAGGCTGCTTTTGCCCAGAGCACACCTATTCCCAAGAGCAGCAGGGAAATTTGGCACATAAATGCAACTGATTGAATGGCTTTGTCCTGACACAGACCTGGGGTCACACTGGGGGGAGGAGGGGGAAACCCCCTGGGGGCTGCAGGGAGACCTTGTCTGCTGCACAGGGACACAGCAGCCCCTGCACACAGGGCTCTCCATCCCTCTGCTCCTGCCCTGGGGCCAGGGCTGCCTCTGACAGCAGCCACCAGCACCAGCCTTGGTGTTAAACAACACATCAGCCAGCCTGCAGCCTGTGCTCTCACAGCCCAGCACTCCAGAAAACACAGCAGCTCTCAGGACAGAGGGCTCTTTCCTCTTTTCTCTTTAAATGCCTTCCTGCTTCTCTTGGGGCACAGGAAGGTTGGTAAATAGAGCCCATGCTAGCACAGAAACACAAGCCTGGCCTGTACCTGGGTTGTTTTTTTAGAAAATGTTCTCCACTGAGGCTTTTCTGTTCCCTCCAGTCTCCACGCCGGGACCCCAAGCTTTGGCCAAGCCTCTGCTCCTAACACTTTTTTGTTTTCTTAAATGGACTGAGAAGTCCTTTCATAAAGTTCACTTGAGGAAAACACATTCATCCCAGGGTCCAAGCAGCATTTCAGCTCAGCCCCTCACTCAAATCAACAGTGAGCCCAGCTCATGACAATGTCCTGGCCTTGAAGAACCACATCCATGCACAAAAACCCCTTTCTGAGAAGATTTTTGCATCCATGGAGCTGCAAGGACTTACAGCAATTCCCTCAGCACAGCTCTCCAGGTGATGAGCACCAACCTGAGGCTCTCCCTCAGCTGCCTCTGCTGATGTGGCCTTGGGAAAACAACATTTAAGACATCTTCCCTCCCATTTTCAAGTCTGGACACCTAAGCATGAATATAAGTATCTGTTTTTGCAAGTGTCCTGTAGTTTTTCCAACCTTAAAGTGTGGAGGGCAACATTTAAAAGAATGGGTAGAAGCATTTCTGTGTCAGATTCATGTTTCAGACCTGGGTTATTCCACACTGTTTTTTGAAGGGCAAGTTCTTACTGCTGGAGGAAGGCACAATAAAGTCCAACAGTGCTTTACAGGGTGACTCATCCTGACTCAACAAACAGGTCCTGGGACTAACCCTGATCCTGTTGGATGGACCTGGCCAGACAACTTGCCCATATTCTATGTTAAATTTCCATCACAATTTAGGATAGGCACAGAAATGAGCAAGAAGACAACAAGGAAATACAGAAACTCCTGGAAAATCAAGCCCTGGCTACAAAACAATTCATTAGAGTCACAAATAAGCCCAGCAAAATGAGTTGTCTTTCCCGGCTGTCCAGTCACAGCCACCTCCCAGGACATATGAAACATCACTGTGGGATGGAGATGAGTTTCCCAGAAGTCTGTGTAGGAAGGGACCAGGAATGGAGGCAGCAGAGAAAGTTTGGTGTCCCAGGGGAGCAGCCACACACTGCTCCAAAGGCTGACCTCCCAGTCCTCCACAACGAGGGGGAGGCTTTAATCATGGCTAAGAAAAGCAGGCAGCTGGGAAGGGGCAGATGTAATAACCTGGGGGGTTCCCTCCTGTGAGGATGAGTGGGCACCACAGGAATGAGAAATGAACCTCAACACAGAGGTGGAGCCTGCCTGAAAACTGGCACAACACTTCACTGCACTGAAGGATTTCACTTCTCACATGCTCCATTTTTCCAACCCAACGAGATGAATTTTTCCACAGAAGCAGATGCTTTTCTTGAAAGATTTCTTTGAGCAGAAATGCCAAATTCTCCATCAGGAAACTGTTCTGATGGAAGCATTTTCAACCAGCCCCATTCGAGGTCTATTTCAGGACTGGCCTTTGCTGGCCTGAGTCAGTTCTTTAACTCATCATGGGTTGTTTTTCCTGCCATTACGTACTTCTAAATTGAGAGTGTCTCTGCTTTAACTGAGCTCCTGCTACTGTTTAGACAAGCCCTTGTTCTGAGTCAGGTCATGGACACTGAGCACGGCAGCCCTGAGAGCAGGGGCTGCCAGGCAACAATCACCTCCCAGCAGGGAATCCCCTTCCCAGCAGGATTGTGGCTGTTGCACAGGGATTGCTCATCCCTCGACACTTTTCTCTTACCCCCGAAAATCCAACAATTTCAAACCAATTTTAAGGCATTTTCCAGCCTACTCCACCCATTTCCAGAGTGATGTCAGAGGAGTTTAAAGCCATTGTCTGGTTCCACAGGGTCATTGCCACTGATGAGCTGGGAATGATTTCCTTTCCCTGCTCAGCTCCAGCTCAGCATTCTGCTGCATCCATGCTGCATCCCCTGCCCTCCAAGTGCAGGAGGAGCAGGGTACCAAGGAGCAGCAGATGCCACCAGGACAGCAAGGTGTGGCATCAAACAGCTTGGGATGCTCCAACCATGCCCTCCAACCTCACTTCAGTGTTCTGCCACCCTTCCCAAGGAGGGCTTTGACCAAAACCTTGTGTTTTCCACTACTGGGATGGGGTTTGGGCAAGCTGGGCTGCAGACAACTAACAGGGCAGAGTCCCATAGCTCTGACCTGCACTGAGGGCAGCAACCTCTGCCTTGAGCCACAAACCAGAGAGGACCCAGCAGGAATTTCATACATTTCCACTGAGGTTGGCAAAGACCTTTAGTTCACCACTTCCAACTGTTAGCCCAGCAGCACCACATCCACCAGTGAAACCATGTCCCTAAGTGCCAAACTGCTGGAATATTCCCAAAGATGGCAATTCCACCCTTCCCCTGGGCAGCCTGCTCAATGCCTGACCACCCTGTCAATGAAACAATTTCCCCTCATTTCCCAATCTTAACTTCCCCAGCATAACGTCAGAACATTTAATTTTGCCTAA
Source organism: Argya squamiceps (assembly GCA_037834095.1). Taxonomy (NCBI): domain Eukaryota; kingdom Metazoa; phylum Chordata; class Aves; order Passeriformes; family Leiothrichidae; genus Argya; species Argya squamiceps. The sequence goes on from JBBMKD010000049.1 coordinate 5,213,808, forward strand.
TTGCTCCTTACTTGGGAGAAGGGACTCGTCCCCACCTTGCTCTCCTCCACCGCCTGACGGGAGGTTGTAGCTAGCAGGTCCCTGCTCAGCCTCCTTTTCTCCCAAATAAAAACCCAGCTGCCTCAGCCACTTCTCTCAAGGTTTGTGCTCCAGACCCTTCCCCAGCTCCATCTCGCTGCTTTGGAAGCACAACAATTTAAAAATTTAACAACACTTAACAAACGCCACCAAATCACTCCCCGTTGAGGAAACCACCTGCACCCAGCACAGACCTCGCTGCCACAGCTGCCCCTGCACCTTTTCCCACATCTCGCATCTCCTCCAGGAGGGAGCCGAGGATTTGTGGCCTCGGGTTGCCCTCTTGTGGTGCAGCTCAAGCCAAGCATCGCGGCGCTTTTCAATATTTACCCGCAGCTCAAATCTCCACGTCGCACCTGGGAACATCAGCGCTTTTCCCTGAGGTGCCTCTCCGGACCTCTCCAAAGCTGTGCCGAGCTGTCCATCTCTGCAGCTCAGCACATCCTTCCTCTCAATGCTGGTTTTCATAGAAGCATTAAAAAAATTTTTTTTCTATGCATAAGAGGATTGGATTTCCAGTAAAAACTCCAGCCAAAAACCATTTGAAAGTTTGTGTTTGTTTGCTTTCTTTAAACAAATCAAAACAAACTCTGCTTTAGCCAAGAACTGAACCAGAAAGTTATTCTTGTCCCTCCACAAATAAGTCCTGTGGAACACTGGATCCTTTCAAACCAACAACAAAAGCTGTACCATAAATAGAGATTACTTGTTTTCACTTCTATCATTTCCATCACAAAGACACTTCATCTTTTACTGAACTAGCTCGTGGTTTAAATTAAAATTTGTTTTTAAATAGAAATATTGTTCTCTTCACTCAGAGGTGAAAGCACACCAGGGTGGGAGATCAATAACACTGGTGGCTGTTGGGCTCCCCCTGTCATTTAGGAAGGTAGTTAAATTCACAGCACTGCCCGAAGGGAGTTAAATATATCTCCACAGAGGATCTCAGACACTTGGAGTGTTGGGTCCCCTGAGCTCAGCCTCACCTCCAGCTCTCTCTAGAAACCTCCAATAGCCCTGGTGCCCCAATGACACCAGGATGTGTTTGGTACTGCTGGACACCCTTCAGAGAGATCCTGCACATCCCACACCTGAGCCCTTCCTTTGTGCCCCTCATTGGGACCACGGGGATCCACAAGGTTTTTCACTCAAACCTGTGCTGTGAGCTCCAACCAAGAAACACTGGATTAAAACCAAAAGACCTCACACATTTCATTTGACTCCATTCCTGGAGGTGTTCCCAGGACCCCAAACAACCTGGTCTAGTGGAAGGGGTCCTTGCCTGTGGCAGGGGATTGTAATAATATCTTTAAGGTCCCTTCCAACCCAAACCACTCTAAAGTTCCATGATTTACAGTCAGTTCAGTGTAAGACACTGAGACAAGCAAACCCTACAAGGATAGGCACCATTCCCCAAAACGACACAGCCTCCAGGCAGAGAAACCTGCTTTGATTGAACTTCAGCTCAGGACAGAGCCCAGAGGATGGAGCTGCATGCCCTGTGCAGGCAAAGCCAGATGATTTAATAGCTCTTTTGAGATCTGCTCTTAGAATTTGAATTTCAGAAAAACAACAATCCCAAGAAAATCAATGGAAAAGCAATTTGCTGAATGGTTAAGATGTAAGAGCCAATCCATATTTTGACCAGCCCATCACAAGCACACCAAGCACTTTAAAAAGCCATTTAATACTCCAACTTCCAAACAGCCTAAAGCACAAAGGGAGAAAGAGCAGATTTAAATGCTGAGATGCACAGGAGCCAGGAGTGCTCTGCTGCCACCTCCAGTGCAGAGAGAAAACCTGCCTGTGCCTGTGTAAAATGTGTGCAGCATCCACCAGAGCAACTCAGAGAAACCCAGTGGCCATTTGCTAGGGGTGAAGGTCAGTTCATGTGAGATTTCCTTAAAATGACCTCCCTAAAAAACATCTCCTCCTGCTGCAGAGCTGGGGACTCTGGTCTGATCCCCCTGGGGCACTTCCTGCTTCCCAGATTTGAGCACTGACCCCTGTGCCCATGCAGGAGGAGAAGTGAGAGGCCTGGAGAGATGCCTGTGACCTGCCATAACCAACTGGGCTGCAGAGATCCCACCAGGACACAAGTGGTTCTTTTGTGAGCATCACCCAAACACCACCATCAATCAACAAACACAAACATCAGCACATGTTTAGGCCGGAGCTTTGCTCTCCAAGCCTCACTGAGCCCATTTAGGGGGCTCCAGTGTGCCCCAGGCACCACTCAGGCTCGGTGCTCTTTCACCCGAGCAGGGCTCTTTACACCCTGGCACTGAGCTGTCAGCCTCAACTGGGAACAAATAAAACAGCCAAACAACACTAATTGGTGCATGGCAGCCCCTGCCAGGGATGTGGCAGCTTTTGGGCACCACCAGCACCCCCAGGCCGGGCTGATGCTGCAGCACAGGAAGGCAGGTACTGGAGGGACATATTTCTCCTGGCTCCCTGGTCTGCAGGGACCTTGCTGAGATTTGCACCCACTACAGATGCAGAGTCTTGCTGGAAAAACAGAAAACTGGCATTCCACAATGGAAAACAAACCAAACAAGCCCAGGTGTGGCTGCTGGGCCCTACCAGCCCCAGGAGTGGTGGCATAAGCTACCATTGGCATGTGGCTACCAGCTCCCCCCATGTGTCACCCTCTGTCCCGAGGACTCAGCACACCCATCAGGACCCCCAGAGCGCTCCCAAACCCCCTCTGCCCCCCTCGCCACATTCACAGGGAGCCAGGAGGATGCTCAGTGCCTCTGGCACACAGTCCCTGCTGAGGCAGGACCACCCAGCCTCGGGAGCTGCCCAGCCTGGCCGGGGAGCAGATGGAGGCCAAGTTCTCATTACTGCAGATCATTAGCTGGGCTGGAAGAGGCCTCCCCTTATCACTTTCCCACGTTGACACCAAAGGAGCTGCATCACTCTGCTGGCTCAGGTCGAGGTGAGCCTCAACCCAAGGGCATTAACCCTTTCTGCATCACTGCAGCACCTTTTATTGCTGTTTCAGTCCCTGAGGACATCCCTCAGGAGCCAACTGCTGCCCTCAGAGGGCAGCCAAGCAACTTAAAGCAGTAGCTGGGCTACACTACGTGTTTCACTTGCACGTATTTCCAGGACTGACACAGTTTAACCAGAGCCAAAATCCCAGCTGAAAGGTGATTACAGTCACACTGGAGCCATGCCAGTTCTGTCTGGGACTCTTCATTCTCCCTTACCAACAACTAGGCCAGGTGCCAGGGAGGTCAAAATAGGTGAAGCCTTGCTTCAGCCCCCTCAGCAGGCAGCCCCTCAGCCATCAGTGCCAGCACAGCCAAGGGAGAAAGTTTGGGAATGCCTAAAGCTTATATTTTGTGATTTTGTCACCACCAATTTAGTGATGATTCAACTTATTGTCTGACAGCTCTTTCAGCAGCAAGGATTTTTATCAACAAAGCAAACTAGGGAAGCTTTGCATGCCAGTGAGAGCAGAGGCACAGGTACAGAGCAGTGAAGGTGACAGAGAAGCCAGAGCCACCCTCAGTGGCACCAGAAACCACTGACACAGGTGTGAAACAGGGATGGACATTCCCACAGGGGGAACAAATGCCCCACAACCCTGCAGCAAACCCCTCATCTGGGCAGGAGAGTGTTCCATGCACCAGGCTGCCCCTCTGCCTACCTGTGAGCCTGAGCCCTTCATTAACCCCCTCCCTTCTGGATGGGGGAACACACTGGCACCAGTGCACGTCCCACTTTCCACAGCAAAACCACCCTCACAATCCCACTCTGGGCAACAGTTCACTCAAAACACCTGGCATAACCGAAAATCCCAGCTTAACTCAGCTCAGCTGGGGGCAATTCACCTCTAATCACCCCACAGGCTCTGCTCCCCCCTGAGGAGCCCCTGCAGCCCGGGGCTCAGTGCTCAGTGTTCCCTGACCTTCCCTAGAGGAGTCACAATGCCCCTGACAGAGGCTTTGATCCCATTTCTGACTGCTGTTCTCCTGAATGGCACCTTCATTGCCATTGCCATTTCCCCCTCAGCACCGTTTGCTCTCCCTTTACACTCCCCAAATGCTCCTTTTTGTCTCCCAGGTATTTCCCATTGCTGCACCTCTTGCTCCTTCAGGCACAGCAACTGAGCGGCCCCCACCCCTCAGACCCACACAGATTACAGCACCCTGTGCTGGAACTGCTCAGTCCCAGGCTGGATCCTGTGAGCAATCTACCAGCTAATTAGTAATTAATTATTTGCACATCCCTAATGCTTCCTTTCCAGGCTAGCAGAGCATTTTATGAGCATAAAAAAACCAAAACTCATCATTCCAACACACCCAGGCCTGCCAAAAGCTGCTCTGCTGCTCACATCAGCTGCTGGGACACTGCAGTTTTGGGGCATGAGCCCCATCCTCGTGTGCACCGTTCACATTCTCCAGCTACAGACAGTTTTCCTCTGTGCCCATTATGCACCACTTCCATCCAATAGAGCCACATGAGGCCACATCCCCTACAGAACAGCAGTGACCCCTCTCCCCCCTCCTTTTTCCTCTCCCCTAACCCAACATAAGCATTACATTCTTCTTGAGCCACAGCTCCAGTGTTGAACACCATGATTTAGGAGTCTAAACACCATTGAGAAGCACATAAGAACCCCCTGCCTGCTGCTGAAGCCTCTTTTCCCTCCCAGGGCTGCAGAGGGGAGAAGAAGGACCCCAAACCAGCAGCAGTTGCCAGCAGCAATTGGCATCCCAGCTGCAAATAACTCTCGGTCCCTTGGCCCTCATAAATAAAAGGAAGAAAGTTAAGAATTGCTTTGCCAGATGGCTGTGGATCATAAGTGATCAGGCAAAGGAAAAATAAACTGCTCACTGCTTTTCCCCACAGGACTGAAACATACCTGGATTTCCACTTTGATAACACCAGAAACCTCACCCATAGAGGGAGAAACAATATTAACTTTGCAGGAGCTGGAGCTGCAGGCTCAGCACCCTCAACCCCCTCTGTGCTTTGTGCCCCTTCCTTGTATTTATTTAAAAGTCAATGAGGCTTTCCCAGGAAAGCCGAGTCCAGCACACCCCACACAGACAGGTACACGGGGTGTCCACATGGATCTGTGCTGGCCCAGGACCAGCTCCCCTTCTTCAGCACACTTTGGATTGGCAAAACTCAGAGATTGCTCCACAGAAGTCCATGAGCTGCAGCTGTCGGGAAGCTGCTCCAGAAAGGCTGTTCCTGGCTTTTCACAGAGATTAAACACCCCAAGCACTCATTTGGCTTTGAGGCAGCAAAGCACAGCTAAGCCAGGCAGCACCCTGGGGCACTCGGCTTTCTCTGCCTCAGCCCACCACTGCTGGCACAAATCCCTCTGCACCAGCCTGTTGTTACATGCCAGTGGTCACCTCCTAAGCATCCCACACTCAGTGGTACCAGCAGAGGAGATGTGTTATCTGGGGAGAGCAGGCTGTGTCACCCCAACAGCCCCTGCACCCCACAAACACAACCACCCCCCTACAACACACAGAGCCCATTCCACCCCAAGTGCACAACCTCACCTGGGACAGCGAGGGCATCCTGCACCCAGCACACACTCCTCAGAGAAGCGAGCAAATCCTTCCCATGGCAGCGGTGTCTCCCTGCCTTTTGAAACTGCTCCCACCCCTCAAATAATGTTCTGCTGATGGCCTTGACCATCAGCACCTGTGCTGGGGCAGGACACGGGCTCAGGGCTCTGCCACCACCTGGCATTCACTGATTTGCTGATCTGCTGCAGCTGCTGCAGGTCATCAGAGCATCCCAGAATCATGTGTGAGCTCCAGTTGGAAGGGGTCCATAAGAATCCAATCAATCCAACACCCTCCTCCTTGCAGGAGTGCCTCACGCTGATCTGAACATCAGCACCTTCCTTGCTGGGCTCAGGTGCTTTGGGCTACAGCTGCCACTTCACACTGGGAGAATCCCAGTCTGTACTGGGGTCCAATTTGTCCTGTCATCTTCAGGTCAGGACAGACCTTCCCCTGAGTCATTTCATCGTACTTACACATCAATAAAGAAGTTCCCACAAATTCCATCAATAAAGAAATTCCACAAATGACTATGCTTGTGCTGTGCTTAGCAGACACCCATAGGGTTTCTTCCAATCGCTGTTGTTCCTCTGTCTCTATTTTTGGAGGAAACTAAACAGGAATTAGCCAGAGACAGTGGAAATGAAAATGGATCCTCTCATAACACCTGCTCAAGAGGTGAGTGGGACAGAAGACACTGCTGTTCCCTGCCCTGTTCCAAACCCTTATCTCCAGCAGAGACCACAATGGGCCGGACATACCTGCCAGACTTCTTCTTCCCAGATTTTTTGCTGCCGGATTTTTAGAGTCTTTATGGGCCGGGCTGACTCAAGAGGCATCATCCAAATTTCCTTGTCCCGAGGTTTCCCTTTTTCCCCAGTTTCTGCCCTCAGCCCACCTTGCCCACATCAAGCAGATGGTGCCCTGAGCCTCGTGCTGGAAGTGCTGTTGGCCCAAATGAAGCGTAACACGCCGGGCTGTCCCTAACAAAGGGCTCCTCTGTTTGGCTTTCCCGGGAGGGTTATTATAGCCAGCGTTTATTTTGGCCTGGGACCAAGACATGCATTAGTGTGCCTCATCCTGTGCACTTGTGTGTGTGCTCTGACAGGCGTGGGGGGCTTGCAGACGCCGGCCCAGGCTGGAGGGAGGTTTTTCAGGAGTTAAAAATCTTCTTCTCATTCACATACTGTTCAGAGAAATGGGCCTGGGGTGTCCTGGCATAGTGGGGAAGGTCCATACTGGCCCCACATGTGCCCATCCTTGCCCAGCTGGCTGTGGGGCACTGGTGAGTGCCAGGGGCAGGCTCAGGGGTCTGCCCCACAGTCCCAGATGTGGTTCCAGGCTGTGCAGTAATTAATTTTGGTTCCTCCTAGTGGGATAATGATCCTGAACCTGCATCATAAAAGTTTCAGGAAGTAACAAGAGGAGCAACAGGTCCACACTGTGCAGGGAGGATGCTCTACAGCAGCTGAAGGGGTATTCCCATTCCCAGGGCACAGAGCTACTGGAGAAATGTCTCTCCACACCAGGTGATGCAGGTGCTGTCCCCACCCTATATATCAGTTTCTTTGAGGATGATGCCACCCTGCAAACTGGTGTGCCTCTGACCAGAGTCAGCAGAGGCCCTTAAACTGCATGTTGTCGCCTCAAAGGAAACACCAGCAGGGTGCTGGGCAGCAGCAATAGCTCCCCTGAGCCCCAGGACAGGTGCTGGGACACTCAGTCCCCCACTGCTGCTGCCACAGGTGCTGCCCCTGCATCCCTGTGTGAGCAGTTCCCTGGCTGTGCTTTTGGCATGTCCTTTGCTGAGCTGTAAACGTCAAAGCAGACTGCATCTGCTCTCTGTGCTGTGCTGTAATTAGGAAACAATATTATTAAAACCACTTCCCATCTCTGCTTTCTTTTCATCTCCCCTCCTTCTCGTTGTTCGTCTATTCTCTGCCGTGCAGCCCGTGGCCTTTGGGCTGAATGCTGATGAGCTGTTGTTTGGTCTAATCTGCAGTGCTTGTTAACGGGGTTGTTAACACAGTTTTGAACCACCTGCTCTGGGTTGGCTTTCCCCAAGTCCTGCCCCTCCAAATCAGAGCCCATTGCTGGGGAGGTGCTGGGTTTATTGCTCTTTTCTGCTCCAGATGCTCACAGGCACAAGCTCTGCCACCCACGTTGAAACTGAGCTCTGCCCAAATCCATGTCTTCTGCTGTGAGGGCATCTGTGCCAATGTGATTTCTTTTTATGAATCACTACATAAAGGCATTGCATAGATATCTATACACCCAGCCTTGTAACTTTTCCCACAATTATTTGTTTCCTAAAGGAGCATGGCCAGAGCTGGCAGACACCAAGGGGGTTACAGGGATGGAGCACCTCTCCTGTGAGGGAAGGCTGAGAGAATTAGGTTTGCTCAGCCTGGAAAAGAGAAGGATTGAAACTCATGTTATTGTGGCCTTCCAGGATCTGAAGGGAACCTACAACAAAGATGGAGAGAGGGCATGGAGTGACCAGACAAGGTGGAATGACTTCAAACTGAAAGAGAGTAGGTTTACATGAGATATTAGGAAGAGAGTCTTCCCTGTGAGGGAAGAATTCAGCCCAAAGAAGCTGTGGCTGCCCCTGGATCCCTGAAAGTGCCCAAGGCCAGGCTGGATGGGGTTTGGAGCAACCTGATAGGGGAAGGTGTCCCTGCCCATGGCAGGGGTGGGATGAAATGATCTTTAAAGTCCTTTCCAAACCAAACCAGTCTGGGATTCTATGATTTCTCTCAGGCCATCCACTCCCACCTGAGACATCCAAGTGCCAACACTGGATGAGTGATGCTTTCCAGCACTCTTTTCACAGCCAGGATTTTACCTTCAATTCATGCATCTTACAGCCAAATTTCAAACATAAAATGTGGGCACAACACCCTCAGATAGCCCTCCCTCTGCTGAGTGAGCTGAGTGAGAAGATGCAGATGGGCAAGTGGGGAGGAACAGGGCTGCAGGAAGGGACAGGAACCATCAGGTGGCCCAAGAGAAGAGATGCCACTGGAGCTGAGGCCTTGTGGAGTTACTGGAGAGGGAACTGGAGTCTTCTCTCTGCCAGACACAGCATGGCTCACACTTCCCCAAGAAGTGCTTTGAGCTCACTGGGTAGCAGCTGGGCCAGAGGAGTTGAGCACTGTCTGTATGTGGCACTCCAGGGTGTGTTAAGATGACATTTCAACCCCAGTTCAGCACAGTCTGGGCACATCAGTGACACCCCAGCTCTGAGTTACCCCACCTTGAGCTGCTCTGAGGGCTGGAGGGAAGCCAGCTGCAATTTTCTGCTGGAGAAGCAGCTGGAAAGGCTCTACCACCTGTCAGCCAGAGCACGTCTGCATCTCTTGTTTTAGTATCACTTTAGGAGTGGATGAAAACTTCTAGAAGTTAAGGTAACTTTCTAAGAACAAGTCAGTAACATCATAAAAGTGTACCAAAAGTGTATTGAAGACGTTTGTACCATTTTCCTGCCCAATTTTCTCCTTTTGCTGAGCGCTGTGTTTTGGGCTGGATGAGAACCCTGGTCTCTCCAGAGTGTTCCCATAGCTGGTACTGGGACTTGGAACTGCAGACATTAATCTGCCAAGCACAAAGATACCTTTGAACCTAATAACTTGCAGACAATAATACTCTTTTGCATGCTAATAGATAGGATTGTTCTTCAAATGTCTGACATTTATAGCAGTATAATATCTCTGGTGGAACGCATGCCAGGGATAGGCATGACTTCCCAAGGCAAGTGCTGGGGAAAGAAAGGGATGGAACAGGAATTAATAGACAAGATTTGTGACTGAATTTCACTTCAGGTTTCCTCCAATTGCTGCTGTTTCCTTCCCATATTTCAAAAGCTATGACTGCCCTGGAAGGTAATTCACACAATATCCCCCAAACAAAGCAGTGCAAATAGAGCAGCAAACGGAGATGGGCTGTAAATCAGCGTCATCCACCTGGAAGCTTTGCTGGCTGGTATCCAACTGAAAAATCAGGGCCAGGCCTCAGCAGCTCTGCTTAATATCAGAGAGACAATAGGCAGGAATGCCTGCCTGGAGATGTTTGCTTGAAAGGGATGAATTATTAATAAACTTATTGTTATTTGTTTTTGTTCTTAAGCAGCTTGTCTCGGTACACATGTTAAAGTGGATTTCAGTCTTTCCTTATTATGCCTAACACATATTTGTGTCCAGATGCAAAGTGGGGATGGTATTTAAATTCTGATGAGAGATGCCCAGAGGGAATTTTTTCTATATGGGCAGTGGGAAATCTGGGTTTGTGTTTGCATCCCTGTCCACCTCAGGTTACTGTTTGTTTGCTTGAGCCAAGCATCTTTGCAATGGCCAACCAGCCCACAATATTGTTGGAAAACCTGCTAGGAGAAGATGTGCAGCAGCTCTGAGGGGCAGAGCTGGCACTGCACCCCAAACTCCATGTGACTCCTTCCCCAGGTTGAGCCCTGCCAATATCTCTGCTGCATTCCCAGCAGAGAGGAGAGCTTGAGGAACAGCAAGCCTTACATTTCTGGGGCTGAGACAGGAGTGGGAATGCTGCCATGATGTCTACTGAATAAATATGTGCTACTGCTGCTCTCATTTGTCTGTGCAGTTTTGGAGGAGTTGCAGATGGCCCTTTAAATACTTGCAAGGCCTGCAGCTTTTCCACAGTGGTTTTTTTCCCCCTCCTTTCTCCAAGCTACTTGGCTGCCTACAGTAATTAATATTATCTAATGGGGTGAAGAGCAAAGCAAAGCCCTTCATATTTGAGATTATTCACACAAACAAAAATGTAAACAGCTGTCTGAGAGAGAAGGAAGAAATGGGCTCTGAGACAGGACCCTGCAGGAATGAGCTGCCTGGAGCTGTACAAAAGCCTCTGTGCCAGGATGTTTGGTGCCCACTGGGCACAGCCAAGAGATGCTGTGCTGCCACGTCCTGGACAAGGAGCAGGGCCACTGGCAGCCCTGGGGCACTGTCCAGGGGGTTTGATTCCCTAGAAATCTCAATTCCCACAAAACCAGCTCCTCTGCAATGCCAAAACTCATCACAGTGCTCATCTGAATGGCTGAGCCTGGCTGAGAACTTCCAGAACTCAGGGAATCACAAGGAGAGAAACATTCCCTGTGAACCACAAGCAGTTAGGTTCAGATCTGTTCCTAGACCACAGGGCTCAGGATCACAGAGCTGGGTGGTGTCAGAGCACAAGGACAGGAGGACAGGGCAGGTCATTAGCCAGGCTCTGCCATGGCAGGTGGCTCTGCTCCAAGGCAGCGCTGAGAGGTGCCCTGGCAGGAACATCCCTGGTTGCAGGGACAGCTTGTTGCCCTCACAGTTTTCTTGCTTGCAAGTGTTTGAAATCTTGCAGTGCTGTTCTCACACAGCTTCAAGAAAACAA
>JBBMKD010000049.1:5224931-5240593 GCA_037834095.1 Argya squamiceps
AGAGGTGGCAACCTGTGTAGCCAATCTCTTGACCTCTGTACAAATGTATATAAGTATTGGAGTCAGATAATTAAAAGAGAAAGAGAAGCTTTCCCTTGACCTGCTGTGTCTGCCTCATTCCTCGTGTGCCCTGAAACTGCCACAACAGCTCTGTAATGAACTGGGCTGCAAGCTGCTGCACTGTAACCTTTTGGAGGAGGCACTGGCTTTTAAAGTGAGCAGATCACCTCAGCAGGAGCTAATGACACATTTCCCTTTGTGCTCCCCTGCCTCTTTCCCTTCCCTGGTCCTTTAGGTACAGGAACCCTCCACATTATTCATCCCAACTTTGCTTGGACCTTGAAACAGAGCTTTTCCTCCCATGGCATTTATGAAGAGTCACTTATTTCTTTCCAGGGAATTTAATACAAAAAATTCCTGCTTTTGAGGCTCAGGAAAAATCTGTTTGGCTGGTGCTTGTCTCCTGCAGGGCTCTTTGCAGGAGATGGAGATGGGAACAGCGAGGTGGGAGCTGCTGGGGAGGGCAAAGGAGGAGAAAGTGACACAGGGAGACAGCTCCAAAGGGCTGGGCAGCAACAATCCTGACTGTGGCAGAGGAAAATGTATAAGGGAGTGCTGGAAATACTGACTGCCAATAAGTGAGGTTGGATTTGCTCAGAAATGCATGGCTAGACTGTGGCTCTGGGTGAATTAATGAATGTAAGTACTGCAAGGGGCTCAGAGGAGGGTGTTCCTGCAGAAAGGGGGATTTGGCCCTGAGAGTTTGAGAAGGATGCTGCTGATCTTGGGGAAGTGACAGTGACAGTGCTGCCACCCATCCAAGGCCTTGGTGCCTCATGAGCTCTGAAGAATAAAATAACTGAGGTGGCCTGTGCTGGTTCCCATATCCAGGGTGAATTTCATTATATCTGTTTTCTGGGATGAAATCTTGGTAGCAGAGCCAGAGATTTTCAGCACAAACCTCTGCTGGCTCTGCTCATCCACCTTCTCTCTGCCTGCTGTGGACAGAGCAATTGGGTATCTGAGGTCTGGTGAGGACTTCTCTTCCAACCAGGAGAGACATGGGAAACTTTCAAAATTCTCTGCAAGAGGCTGGAAGAAATATTTTTTCTTGATCAAACAGATTTCAATAATTTAAAACATTTTTTGTTTTCAGGGTGATTTATTTTATATTCCAAAATCAGATCTTACTAATTGTTTCAAGCTGGAAAAACTCAAGATAACTCATTCCACAAATTTGGGAAGAGGATGTTGTGACTCCAGGGGAGCAATGTGTTTCTCTTTCTGTCCCTGACATGATTTTTCTGTGAAATGACCTTTTGCTGCTTTCATTTTGCCACACCTGCACTGTCCAACAAGTGGTGGCTCTGGAAGTGGCTTTTCCAAGCTCCAAATTCACCAAGAGCTGAATTTCTGCTGCTTGCAGGCGGAGCAGGCGAGAGGCTGTGGGCATCATCACCATGGATATTCCCTGCAGAGAGAAATCTTGCATCGTGGGGAATGCACTTTATATAACTCCCTGGCTGAGGGAATATTTCCCAAGTTTATGTTACAGCCACTGAGCAAATCTCTTGGCAGCACAGAAGCATCTCCGTAGTACAAAACTGGGGAGGGGAAGGCCAGACCCAGCTCAGGGAGCACAGGGAGCCAAGCTGCAGCCAAAATATGGTTCTGAGCTTCCAAAACATTCTGGTGGTCCCGTGGCTGCCAGGCTGGAAGCTCCTGTTTGCTCTCTGGCAGCCACCAGGCAGTTTGCAAGGCCATTCCTAACTGCAGGGCTGATGCTTGCAAGGCTCAAGCAGGTCAAGCCCGTGGAAGCTCTGGGTGAGGGAGCCTTGCAGGATGACAATCCCAGGATTTGATTTTCTGCCATCCTGCCCATCATGCAGTTGCTGATGAGGTTCTGGGGTGATGTAGACCCTGGATACACAGGTTCTGCTTCTGCTGGAGGGTTCTCTCAGCATCTCCATGGGCTCTCCATGGCTCTGCCTCAGCCTGTGGCTCAGCAGTGCAGCCCCACATCCTTTCCTGCTCATCCTTTCCTGCTGCTCATACTTGTGGTGTGAGTAATCTGCCCCAGAGCCTCCCTCATGGGTCATGGAGCCTCTTGGGCTGACCAGAACAGGGTCACAAATTTCAGCTGCTTTCACAGCTCCAGCTTGATGGCTCCCTGTTGGGTTGAGGCTGGAGTGAGCCAGGGTTTGGCCTGTCGTCTCCCTGGAGCACAGCAGTGTTTTGTGGATGCTGCTCTAGCAAATGGTTTTGAAATAAAAAAAGTGCTGATTAACCCTGTTCCAGCAGTGTCTGTGTGACTCAGAGTGTGATGGGTGTCAGGACATTCTCAGGCAATGTCCATGTCACTGCTGGGCTTCCTCTGCAACAATCAATGCTCTGCAACGAGCTGCAATGCTAACACTAAACTTGCATGTGAAAACCCCCAATGCTATTTAGCTGGTAGCTCCTGGTCATTCCCCTCAATTCCCAGTGGTGTCCCTTTGGGGCAAGTATTAGGGAAATGAGGGCTTTGACAAATAAATTCTCTGGACCTCATTGTAAGGATGGAAAGTCTCCCACCTCTCCATTTTTGGAAATGAAGCACAGAGACATGTTGCTGATCTGGAGGATGGCCTCTCTTCCAGAGCCCAGCATTGGATGTTCTGAATGGAGAAGGAACTGCCTCACTTCATTCCTGGTGAAACACCTGGACAGGCTTTTCTGGCTGACTGTAGGACTTGGACATGAAGCCAACAAATCTGCAGCCTTTGAATTCAACACCTCCCTCTGCCCCCAAAGTCAACAAGAGCTTTGTTCACCTCTGGACAGCTGAATTTGCACTTTATAAATCCAGCCCCCTTCTAACCTGGCATGGGCCACCATCAGTACTGTTATTCCATTAAAACAGAGTAAAATTATTATCTTTTGTTCCCTTTTTCTTGAAACCACAGGTCCACCCTCTGTGTGGTTAATCCCAGACCTGATTCTGCAGGTGGGAAGTCTGTGATTTCCCAGGACAATGTGTTTCCTCCAGTGGCCACAGCACTTTTCACCTTTTCCCTCACACCTTTAGTAGATATTTCTTTGAGGTGATGGATGCAACATGTTACCAAGGCAATGGGAAATCCAGGCTCCATATTGCAGATTTCTTCTCCAGCAGGACTTGGAGGGAATGGGGGAGGAGTCAAGAGCATTATTATTAAATTCAATGTCATTGAAATTATTATTATTGAAGCCATAGGGAGCTCCATGAGGAACCCACACCACTGACCCTGGCAAAAATTATTCCCCACAGGCCCTGGCAGTGTCTTCCATGGGTGACACCAGTGGTACACCAGCACAGCACAGTGCCAGGGAGTGAGGGCACTGTCCAGAGCACAGCATCACGCTGGCTTTGACTTCTGAAGCTGGCCCCTGTGGAAACCAGGAGTGGGAATGTTGGATAATCCTTTGTACATGCAGCTGTACCAGGTGCTGTGTTGGGATTTTGAGGGGTGCTGTGTGTTATTTGGGGCTCAGGAGGGGATGATAAATGTTCCTGCTGCAGCCCAGGGTCACAATCTGCAGGCACTTGCTGTCCAGACTCCTCTTCCTGGCCCGGGGATGAAATTCTGAGCCCCGAGCCCCCAGGAGGAGCTGGGCACACTGCCCCAGCGTGCCACACAAGGAGGATTGTCCCTCTGTCGGGAACGTGCTGTCACATCGTCCCCAGGGCCGCATTCCTGCAAACCCCCGGCGCTCCGGGTGCCAGCGGAGCCGCTCCGGCGGGCGGCAGATGTTGCACAGCTGGACGGGCTGCGTGGAGCAACACTGACATGCAGCGGTCGGCAGCTGCATCTCTGCCTGCCCCTGCCCAGGGACGGCCCCAGGGACGGCCCCGCATTGATTCCCAAAAATTCTGCTACTTCCCCGTGAAAAAAACCCCTCCCGGCTGGTGATCTTCCTCCCACTACAACGCTATTTGCCACAGAGAACTCACCTGCTGGTGAAGGAGGGGGGATTGCTAGCAAAGGGTTTGGGTTTTTTTTAATTCCTGTAAAGCTGCCCCATAACACTGCCTGTAAGTGACCATGCTGCACCCCAGAGGGTGCTGACAGGCAGCTGTTCCCAGATAGAAAAGCAGCTGCAATGCTGAACCAGAGAAGAAGAAGACTGGGAGGAGGGTAATCTCAGATGTTTGAGCTCTCAGGAGCTCTGGGTGTGATGTTGGCAGCTACATTGCTCAGAAGAGTTTGGCCACACCGGATGCCTGTGCTGAAAATCTGTCCCTTGTATCAGTGCTGACGTGTTTTGAAGTCTGGCCAGGGAAATGGCACGAGGTTGGGGCTACCCTGGCTGCCAGCCCTGCTCCCCAGAGCTGTCACATGGTCACGGTGTCAGCTCATGTGGCACCTGGGTATGAGCCAGCTGTGGCCAGCTGGCCCCATCCTCTGCTCTGCAAGGGTCCTCAGACTTGAGCCCAGTTGTGGATGGATGTCTGCCAGCCCTAAGCACCAAAACCCAGCAGTGGTGATGACAGGGAACAGGCAAAAAGAGAAAACTGGGAAATTATAACATCTGATGCAAGGAAAATCTCCCTTTTCCCAGGTTCAGTGTTTAACAAACCAGGCATTTGCAGTAAAAGTCCAGAAGATGCTGTTGTGGCATGAGAAATTGGAGCATTTCAGGGAGGGACACTTAGGAAGGAAGAAGGAGCTCCAGTCTTAGCACAGGGGGTGCTTTGGCTGGTTTGGATCTGTAGAAGGAGTCAAGCCAGGGCTGTGGTGGAGCAGCAGCTCAATGAAAGCTTCCTGGCAATGCGTGGTGTTTTAGGCAAAAAGATTAGGCAAAAATTAGATTCTTGAATGTGTGAGAGGGGAAACAATGAGTGGGAGAGGATTTTACCTTAGTGTGTGGCTGGGGAGACTGGTTCAGGAATTTTGCATCCAGTTCAGGTGTCTGCATTTAAGAGAGGGTGTTGGAGAGTGTTGAAAAGAGCTACAAAAATGATTGAGAGACTGGAGAAACAGCTTTACAGGGGAGAGAACTTAAAGACCTCCACCTGTTTGCATTATTAAAAAAAGAGGTGGAGAGGTGACTTGATGACAGTGTATAAATACCTTCAGAGGGAGAAAAGAGGGGGCACTGCAGGATCTGTAATTTAGCAGGGGAAAACCACGGATGGCTGGAAGCAAGAGCCAGATGAAATCAAACTGGAAATTAATCACCTGCATTGTTTAAAAAAATACCCCAACAGGTCCAACATTTTGGAAGAAATTCAAAGGAAAAGGGTGATTTTCTTCAGTCTCAGTGTCAGAAAATTAAGACTGGGAGCTTTTCTCAAAGACCTGTGTTAGCTAAGGCACAAGTTAGCACAGAAGGGCTGGAGCTTAATGTGGAGATTATTGGGTTGAAATGATTGTGTGGATATACTCAGCATTGCAAAAGATGCACTAGCATATATCTTTGGGCTTATCCACCAGCTTCCTGAGCAGGACTAATGAAGAATGTTAACTCAGGAGCAAGGACGAAGTGAAGAAAAGAAAAAAAAATCCATCATGGGGTTGATTTTACTTACTGGCTTTTAAGAAAAAAAATAAATCAGAGATAAGAAAGAGCAACCTTGACCCAGATACCTGCAGGTGTGGAGCAGCTGGCCAGGTATGGTCAGTCAGAATAACCCTCTGGAAGGGCAGGAGGAATTGCTGCCCTGAATTAATGAGTTTGAGAAGGGGTTTAGCTGTGCTGGTGTAGAACGCTCTCCCAGTGACAGCCTGGAGGCCCCTCTGAGTGCAAACGCCAGCTCTGCCTGTGGGAGGGTGTGATTTTCCCTGCCCCGGGTGCACATCTGGTCCTTTGTTCTGGACAATGGGAAGGCCCCTTTCCTCTGAGCTCCCGCCCTTGCTGCCGTTCCTGGCCCTGTTCCCACTGGCTCAGCTCAGCCCCTGCCTCCTCTCAGGCTCCTCACACCCACCCCGCTCCCAGCAGCTGGGAGCAGCTGGATTTTGGGGTGTGGTGGTGCCAGGTTGTGGGTGCTCATTGCAGCAGGGAAGCTCAACCCCGAGCACTTGGTGGAGAAGCAGAAATAAAAAAAATTGTTTTGCTGGCTGATGGATTGTCCAGTGTTAGAGCCCAAATGGCCACTCAATGTCCCACCTGCACCCCTGGGAATTTCAAGGACTTTGTGTCCTGCCTTCACACTGACACTTCCCTAAATTATCCAGGGGTTACAGGGTTTGGCAGCTGAAAAGATCAAACACTGACAGAGGTGTTGTCCCCAACAACACCTGGGCTGGAGCTGGGCTTTATTTCCCAACTCCAGCTGTGCCCCCAGTGCTGCTGCTTGTGTGATGCCCCAGCACTGGTCACTGCCAGGAGTCAGGGTGAGCCCCAGCCCTGCTGCAGCCTCCTGGGGAATCACTGAAACAAAAACGTGGAAAGAATCCGACACCTTGAGTGTTTTAGGAGGAGGTTTGGGCTCTGAGCACAGCACCTGGCTCGGTGTGGTCAGTGCCCTGCCTTAGGCAATGGGGGAATAGCTAATAGCCTGTCTAATTTGGACATGCCTCTCCATCCCTAATCCCCTCCCTGCTCTGTCCCAGGTAATAATATGCTTTCAAGGAAAAAGCCCCGAGTGAAAGTGAGTGAAAGGCGAAATGTCTGTGGCAGAAAGCGAGAGATTGAAAGTGTTAACGGAGCTTTAGGGTGGGTAATAGCAGGAGATTTGTGAAAAGGATCTGGAAGAAAAGTCCCTTTTCAAAGGAATTGTATAATCACTGGTAGCTCAGTGTTTCACGCTCAAGGATTGCCTTCACGATCTGCCATCAGAGGAGAGGATTTGCTGCTCTCTTCTGTAGATGAGCACTACAGAAACCCTCCCCACACCGCTTTTCTAAATCTTCTTTGAAGGGATGCTCCTCTCCTCCTACCGAGTGTCAGGGCTGTCCCTGCTTTGTGACACACATTTGCAGAAATAATCAGGAATAAAAAGGGGAGCAGAAAGCACTTGGCATGGAGGGATGCCCCTCCAAATCCCAGTGTCCCCAGAGCCAGGGACTGGGGAGAGGGGTCCAGGGTGATGCTGAGGGCTGCACTGGAGAGGAAATATGCCCCACTTGTAGATCTGTGGGGTGCTCAGCTGCAGGCTCAGCTCTTTTGGCAGCAGGAAGGATAGAAAGGATTTCAGTGGAAATGATCTTTATTGGCAAGCACAGCTTTGCTGAAATCAACCCATTTTGTGGGAACACGTAGGAAACTATTGATGGGGAAAAAAATCTGAGCCATTCACTTTGACCTTCAGAGGATAATGTTTTCTTCCAAAGCATTTAATTTCAACAAATTGTTCAGTTTAGTTTTGACTTTACCACTCAAATTGATGCCATTTTAATCTTCCACTGCTGGCTCCTGGCTGTACCCTGGCAGTGCTGGGCTCCAGTGTCACCTACAGCACCCTTCCATGCTACAGCAAAGGAATCTTTCCCCACTGACACTTCTGAAAGCCTTCTCCAGCAAATTTGGGATGGAGAAGAGGTTTTGGAGATGAAAACACATCTGAAAGCACCACAATTTCCTGTGGAAGAGAAATTGTACTTTCCAAGCACTCTGAGTCAGCAGTGCAGAGCCTGACCCTCCCTGCTCAGCCCTTCTGATCCAACCTCTCAGAGAACAGCAATAAACATATACATTAGCCAACTTATTCTGTATTTTGCATTTTTAGGACACTTTTGATGTGAAAAAGAGCTTAGCTTTAAATTTGTGTGACCTTGACGTGCCTAAAGTTGAGCTGCTTTTTAAGTCTGTGTAGAATTGGGATCTGTTAGTGGTCCACACATCCCCACTGTGTCCTGCTGATGTCCCCCTGGCAAGAGAGAGTGGTCTGGCAGCTGATTGCATTGATCTGAGGTGGCAGCAGACCTGTGCCAATGTCAATACCAGGTTTGTTTATGCTCATGCAGGAGTGGTGGTGGCTGCAGCACACAGCATTTGCAGCCCCTTTCACCAGGGCTGGGACTTTTGCTGCTGACTGGGAAGTTGCAACGAGGAGGATTGTTCCCTGTTTCATCCCTGCAGGGCTTTGTGCAGATAAAAAGGTGTGTGAGGCTGCAGAGGCTGCGGGGAGCTCATGGTCAGGGCAAAGGTGTGTCCCCTCTCATCCACACCTGGGATGCAAGGCTCTCCTGGGTGGATTTGCAGGGAGCTGGAGGGAGGGATGCTCAGGGCTCAGCTCACTGCAGTGACAGGGCTCTCCTGGGCTCACCTTTAAAGCAACATCATCATTTCAGAGATGGGCAAATTCCCTGTGAGCACAGTGTGTGAGTGAGCTGGACCCAGTGAAGGAGGAATTTGTCTCCTTTGGGAGCTGGGTGATGCTGCGGATGCTCCTCCTGCACACACTGCCCACCCAGCCCTGCCAGCAGCAGCTGTGGGCCTGCAGAGACAACTCCCCAGGCTCCGTTTTTAACTCACTTGCTTTCATTTATATTCAAATCGAGGATAAATGTAGGCAATGCGTGCGCTCGGCTCAGGCAGGGCTGCTGCTCCAAAGCAACCACAGAGAAGGTGTTTTATTTTTAAAATAGATGGAGGAAGAGATGAAGACAGGGAGTTCTGCACTCTAACTATCACCTTCTTGTTGCTAATGTTGGCCTGGTCATGAAAACAGAAAGATTTGTATAATATTATTTGTTTTCCAACAGACATGCTGTTTACTTGGCTCCAGCAGGGAAAATAAAGCCAAGGCTTCTGCTCGTGCTTTAAGTCAGTTTCTGTTCATGACCAGGTTTGTAGAGATGCTCCTGGGGATTTTAACTTCCAATCATTCTGTATTTGATGATTTAAATAAATGATAAATATGCATATGGAATAATGAAAATATTTACATAAGAGGTGCAGCCTAAAGAATACATTGATCTGCCTTGAATCAGGGCAATGCCTGGCAGGGCTCTGCAAAGGGAGGGGAAGGCATCCTGCTCAGGGGCAAGCCCTGCAAAACCCCACTGAGCCAGGCTCTTAAATAAAGGTGGAGAAGTCTCCAGCACTGTGTGGCTCAGTCTCACAGGCCGTGTGCCCTAATAAGGCACATGGGATCTCACTAACAACCCTCTGCATTTAGAGCAGAATTTTGCCCTAAAAGATGATCCTGACGTTCTTAAAAGTGACAGCACCCTTTTGCAGTGTGTTTTAAGCACATGTGTGCTGACACCTCCATGTGTTGACCAGGCTGGACTCATCCTTGTGCCTCAGTGCCCACGGCAGAGCTGTGCTGCCTTTTCTTTTCTGGGCTTTGCCCACCCCAGAGCACACAGCACTGTCAAAACCTACTTAATACACGTTGACTTAATGGGAGTTGTGCAGCAAAATGCTGCTGGGTGCTTGGAATGCAAAGTCTGCACAGAGGGTTCATTACTCCTGGATTGCAATTAATGATAATTAAAAAAAAAAAAAAGAGAGAAGTTTTTGTATAGAGAGTTATGCTGGATGTCAGAATTAACATCTCATTGAATTATCAAAGCTTTCAAGTAGTGGGTGGTGGAGAGTGGCTTGGGGCTTGCAAATAGGTCAGAGAAAGAGCTGGTTGCTAAATATCTGATAGAAACTTTCCACTGGGGAAGAAAATCTTGCTGATTTGATGGAATAGGAACAATTCTTGGGAGGATGTCTATTCCCTTAAAACTTATGGAAAAAGCAGGCATGGAGGCTGGGCGACCTGGGCTCTGTGGCTTGTTCCCCGGGGATCCCTCCTGCTCACATGTGCATTACTCCCCTTCTCATTGCAAAATGAAAACACAAAAAGAAGGGAAGCGTGAACATTTTGGTGGCGCGGTGCCAGCACAGGTCTGCTCTGTGCCTTTGGCAGCTCCAGCTGAACGCCCTTGAAAGCTGCCAAAAAAGCGTTTTTCGGGCGCTTGGGTTTTTGGGTTCAGCCGGAGATGGTTTGGGTCCGGTGCTCCGGGCTGTGGAGCGCTTGCAACTCTGTGTGACATCAACAGGGGGAGCGGCAGGTCCTGCGGAACTGTCCCTGCGCCGGGCCTGGGACGTGCCTTCCTCCAGTCCTTTCACCAGCATCCTCCATCCCTTTCACCAGCATCCTCCATCCCTTTGACCAGCATCCTCCACCCAGCATCCTCCATCCCTTTCACCCAGCATTCTCCATCCCTTTCATCAGGATCCTCCATCCCTTTCACCCAGCATCCTCCATCCCTTTCACCAGCATCCTTCATCCCCTTCACCAGCATCCTCCACCCAGCATCCTCCAGTCTCTTCATCAGCATCCTCCATCCCTTTCACCCAGCATCCTCCATCCCTTTCATCAGCATCCTTCATCCCCTTCATCAGCATCCTCCATCCCTTTCACCAGCATCCTCCATCCCTTTCACCCAGCATCCTCCATCCCTTTCACCAGCATCCTACATCCCTTTCACCCAGCATCCTTCATCCAGCATCCTACATCCCCTTCATCAGCATCCTCCAACCCTTTAGTCAACATTTTCCATCCCCTTCACCCAGCACCTCTCTCAGTCTTTCTCCAGCCTTCAACCCAGCCTTCTTCCAGCACCTTGAGGGGCTGGCAGTGGTTTTCACCTAGGTGGGAATTCATCCCTCAGGTTTTCCACCCCTGTTGCCACTGCGATGTGGCAACACCATGAAGGCTCTGGGTTGTGTGTACCCACAACGTGGCAGAGACAGTAGATTTTATTGTTGTGGCTCTTTGTAGTGAATCTCATAATAATTCAGCACTGAGGTCAGCCAGCTGGGCAGATGGAGTCTCTGTTTTTGTATGTGATCCCACCTCCAAGGGGTGGCCAGTCCTTTGTCATGGGTCCTGCTGGGTTAAAGATGCCCAAGAACCTCTGACACTGCCAGGATCTTCCCTCCTTTGCTGGGGTGACAGCAGAGGGCCACATGAGGGTAAAGACATGAAGCACTGACATGCTTAACCTGCTCCTCCCAAGCCGAGGTGAGAATGCTGTATTTTGGGAACCAGATGAGCAGATCTGGCAGCCTGTGCTGTGCTGGCCCTTGTGGGGAGCAGCCCTGAGCTGAGAGGTGGGCACAGAGTCCCTCCTTTGGCTCCTGAGGCCGTGCAACTTCTATTTCAAACTAAGGGATATTTCTTTGTTCCAGGCAACTCTTTCCTGAATCTTTCCTCTGCCCAGCTTCTTCTTCCTGCTCCCACAGACAACAACCTTGTGTGAGCTGCTGGAGGAGACAGTGGCTCAGCAAACCCTCCTGCCCTCCTGCCAGCTGTGTTCCCCCTGATCAGAGGGACCCTGTTGTCCCGTGGGGAGCGACAGGCTGGCGGTGATTATGGAAAGCAGATCTCAGAAGGGTTTGTCTCCGTGGGGGAAATGGCACAGCAGAGCTGCTGGGGAATAATCATTATATTATCATGCAGGAATAAAGTCCCATTTATTTCTGAGAAGGGGATGGGTATGGGGGAAGAGTGGTGAGTGATTGCAGAATAATTATCCCACAGCAGCTATGCTGGACAGTGCTTCCCTTGTGGGCAAATCCTAAATATTGTGCTAGAGAAGGACTGGCAGCCAGAAGAACTGGACCATGTGGTGGGTGAAGGTGGGGCTGTCCCATCCCAAAGGGCACCTGCCAGCATCCATTGGCTCCTGCAGGAACAAGAGATGATGCAAACACTCACCTGGCAGTGCCACACACCTGCGGGCAGGGCCGGGCAGCCGAGAGCCACCAAGCTCCCAGTGCTCTGCACCTCCCCGCGGTGGGATGTGTAGGGATGCTGCTGCTGCTGCTGCCCTACGGCTCCGTCCGGCCCACCCAGCTCCTCCAGCACATCCCAGCCTTGCTTCCACGTGCCTTTGTGTTGATCGGAGCGGCGTTTTCCCACGGCGCGGGGCTGGCAGCGCGTTCCTGCCTCGCTCCACCACGCGTGAACCGGCGATCATCCCCGCTTGGGTCCCGTGAATAATTAATATCTGTGTCACCGTGCTTCCTCCCCCCGCGGCGCTGCCGATCGCTCCTCCGGGACCGGGGGGTTTGGCCAAGGTCACCGCTGCTGTCGGGGGACTCCCAGGTGTCATTGTCCTTATCCCTGCTGGGTGGGGAGAGCTCCATCCCCGGGAGAGGAGCAGCACAAAGGGGCCGGCATCGCTGCAGGCCCGGGGATGGGGAGGGGGCCAGGGGGCCACGGATGCAGGTGGCTGCCGGGGGGGTCGTGCCGAGAGGCGGTGACCCCCTCCCGACCTGCCAAACCCCTGCAGAGACCTGCAGCGGGATGCACGGAGCGTCACTCCTTTCCGAGAACCGCTTTGTGTCCCCATGCGATTCCCCGGCGCCTTCCTCGTTGTTTCCCAAAACTGAGGCCGGGGAGGATGGGGAGGGAAGGGGTAGATTTAATTTTTTTGGAATAAAAAATTTAAACATAACAAAAGGTGAAAGCCTTTAAATTCGTGCATTCTAACAAATCTAGCACACACACCCCCCGAAGAAAGGCAGCGGTGTGTCCGCCCGCCGCCGCTCCGGGGCCACAGCGGCTCCGGCCCGGTCCCCTCACGCCCGCACAATGCCGCCCCCTCCCCGCCGCTCCCCCGGCTCCCCTGCCATGTGCACTCCAGTTTCCTTGCGTGTGAAGCCTGCAGCCTCTCGGATTCAGTGGCTGGAAAGGATGGCGCCTCTCCACATCTGGTTCAATGCGCGAGCCTGGCGCCTGGCTTAGCCACAGTCTCCATTCAGAGACACACAGACTTTAATAGACTCATACAATTCTTCCTGATCTATCACTGCAGCCGCAGCTGAAAAGCTGCTTTATTATACGCACTCAAAGGGGGATGAGGAGGGAAGGGGAGGGGGCCCGGCGGCTGGCGCTGCCGCTCTCTGAAGGCTCCCAGCCCGCCCGGCATCCCCCGGGACCTGAACTGTCCCCCCAGCCCTGCCCAGCCTCCCAGGGGCTGTTCTCCCCCCTAAACCCGCAGAAAACAGCAGCACCGCAGCCTCATTATCTCTCCTGCTCAATTAACACCCTCCAAAGCTGCCGTTTGCACCCGCACCGGGTTGGGGCACCGGGTTGCAACAGGGTTGGGGCTGCAGGGGACGAGGTGGCAAAGGGGACCCCGCCTGTCCCCTTAAGGTCCCCAGGATGGTTTCACTCCTCCACAAACCGGAGCAATTTCCCCCAGTTCCATCAGCATCCCGCATGTAACCCCGCAGTTCCCCGCCTGAGGAGCCGCACCCGGCGGGGGCTGGCGGGGATGAGGAGCTGCCCCGAGGGCGGGCACCGGACCCGCCGTGCCCGCGATGCCCCCGGCACGTCCCGGGGCCGGGGCTCCTTCTCCCCGGGCCGGCAGAGCGCAGGGAAGTGTCTGCCGAGGGATGCTGAGCGCGGACAGGGCATTTCGTCACGCCGTGGGAAGGCTGGAAAACATCGCCCGCGGTCATGTGTCCCTCGGGCAAAGGCAAACATCGGGAATGCCTCAAGGGCGAGGGTAGGAATTTTTGTGTTAGTTCTCGGAAATTTAGGGTTTGTCCAGTGAAAAACAAAGCAGTTTGGCAGTTTGGGGGCAGTCCTGGCCAACAGGCATCAGAAAACCGCCTTGAAACCCCAAATCAGGCCTTTCTCCCCAAAAGCTTTGCTGTTCCCATCCTCCCTGACCCTTCTGGGCACCAGCAAGACCAGGCAGGGGGTGGCTGCCTCTGTCCACCACACTTCCACTCTGTTCCCAGTTGGTTTTCCAGCCAGGAAAAACCTGATCTGCATTAACCCTGGTCTAAATCTTTGCTCAGTCCCAGCTCAGCCCAGCCATAACCCACTGCCCCAGCATTTTAAAGGATGCTCTGACCCAGTTCCCTGGCTCTGGGATCCCATCATGGAAAGATAACTTATTCCAGCTTCAGCTCATGCTGCAGGGAGGGAATGAGATGCCAGAGTGGGGACACCAACTCTCTGCCAATCCCAAAACACCCGGGTCCCAATCCTGCTTCAAACCTCATCCCTTCAGCTCCATGATTTTACAGCTCTGGGGAGATAATTCCCCGTGGCTGGAGGAAATCAGCCTTGGGTGAAGGGGTGATCAGCACCACTCCCTGGGAGAGAGGAGATTTTCTAACGAGGCAGCCTCAAAGCCCCAAATCATTTCATCAGCCTCCCAGCTACAGACACACGCCCAGGCTCTCTTAAAATGCTGATTCGTTGAAATTCACCCATCTTGGCTGCACAGAGTCGAAATTTCATATTTTTCCTGTGAATCAGCCCCATTCCCTGAAATAACAGCCCAAAAGGAGAGGGGAAATAGTCTTGCACTGAGCTGTTCCTGGTCGAGTGAGACACAACAGCCCAGGGGGGGACAGCCAAGGTGTCCCTGCACCCCAACACCCTCCTGGGCTGGGCATGGCTGTGTCAGGGGGTGTCTGAGCTGCTGCTGGGGACTAAAGCACATCAGTGAGTGCTGCCAGGGCTCCCAGGGAAGTGGGGCAAAGCCTTGTGTCCCCACAACATGCAGGACCCTGCCACTGTCCCCTCTGGACACTGTCACACATTTATCTCCCTGCTGGAAAGTGGTTTCAGGAGGAGCATCCCCCACAGCAATGCCTGCCAAAACCCAGCTCACTGGGGGTGCTGAGCAGAGAAAAAAATCCCAGCAATGACAAGTCGGGGAGAAAAGTGATTTTCCTGCCCTCCTGGCCCAGCCAAGGCTGCTCCAGCTCTTGGGCTCCCTTAGCCAGAGGGTTCCCATCTCCCCAGGCCCTGGGTTTGGGTTTTTTTCCCTTTCCCCTCCAGCAGCAGCTCTGCCAGCACGGAAGTGAGCACGTGTGGGGACCCCGCAGAGCCCTGCAAGAGCTGCAGGAACGTGCTGGTATGTGTTTCCCTGTGCCCTGGGGAGGGCTCAGCGTGGGCAGGGCAACTTCCTGGGGCCCCTGCTCCAGCCCAGAGCCCCCCCGAGCTGGGCTGGGGGGAGCCTGCAGCCCACGTGGGGGTGTCCAGCTCATCTGGGGGTAAATTTTACCCAAATCAGAGCCCTGGTGTCACCAGTAAGAGCTCGACAGGAGCCCTGGGCACAGGGAAGAGCAGGATGGTGACCCAGTGTCACCATGGGAGGAGCAGGAGGGTGAGTGGATGTCACTGTGGGAGGAGTGGGATGGTGAGTGTGTGTCACCCTTCCAGGCTGGAGGGCACAGGGGGGCACATAGAGGTGGCACCAGGGTGAACCCCACGCCAGAAGCTCCACGAGACCTGGGGTCTCTTCCAGCTGTGAGCCCCATCCCTGCCTGTGCCTGGCAGTGATTTGTGCTGCTCTGGCTGGTTCTGCTGCCTTAAATTCAGCCCTTTATCCTGCTTGTGCTATGGGAAAGCAGCACTCCCACCCCACAGTGATTTTTGGATGGATGAGACCTGAGAACCAGTTTCCTCTTGTCCATGTGCAGGACAGTGTTCCTGTGGCACAGGCACAGGATAAGAACCACAGTGGAGGGAGGGGGAAGCCTGGCTGCAGGAGCACACTGCAGGCTGGGGCTGTCCCCTGTCCCCTGCATCAGCCTGGGGCGCACAGGACGGGTCCCTCCCCACAGCCCCTTTTTTCCTGACAGGGATATGCTGGGCTCCCTGTGAGTGGCTGGAAACCTTCTGGGTGAGCTGGGACCTGTCAGGCTCCCACCCATCCATCCATCCATCCATCCATCCATCCATCCATCCATCCATCCATCCATCCATCCATCCATCCATCCAT
>JBBMKD010000049.1:5240693-5267903 GCA_037834095.1 Argya squamiceps
GGCGGCGAGCCCCGTGCGGCGTGGGCGTGGGGAGCTCCGCGCTGCGGGACCCCCGGAGCATCGCCCGGCTCCGGCCTCCCCGCGGGGCTGCCCACCCTGGGATGCTGCCTGGACGGGCACCTGTGCCTTGCCGGGGCTCTTGGCGGTGCTTTCGGGGAGCAGGTGCTGGTCCAGGCTCCCCCAAGCATCCTTCAGGCAGTGATTCCTGGCATGCACTGTGCTGCCGGTGGAGGAGATAAAGACAGGTCCTTCCTATCCCCTGCCATCCAGACAGTGTCCAACAGGGTGGATGCTGGCCTCGGGCATCCCCCGATGGGACTTTGTAGGTCGAGTTGCTCCACAGCCATCAAGAGTCCTCGGTGTCCTACCTCAGCATGCTGGCAGCAGAGAGAGAGCAGGGTTAGTGGTGACTTGGTGTCACCAGAACCCGTGTTCTTACCAGCGTCAGGAGGTGTATTTGCAGCTCGGTGGGCGCTGGGGTACTCACATGGTGTCTGATGGGTGTGCAAGAGCCACCAGCTTCACCTGTGCTGGGAGTGATGTGTGTCAGTGCAGCCTGTGAGAGGCCTCATCCTGCCCCGGTGCTGGTCGGGGCTTATACAGAGCTGAGGAAGGTGCTATGGCAACAGGTATAAATGGAATTATCAATGTAGGGTGTAAGGAGGAGAGAGGTGAAGGGTGGATGGGAGGGGTGTGCTCTCAGGTGAAGCTTCTGGGTGTAGCATGGACCGACAGCACTGGTCACTCGCTGAGAGGTGAAACACTGATGCTCTTCAAAGCTGAGACTTCAGTTCACCTGTAGATGAAATAGACAAAACTGTGCTGGAGTCCATGGATGGAGCTTTGTCCACTAACTTTACTGGAGAACTCAGCTTCACTCTGCAGTTCCAAAGCTTTATCTTCAGACACATGCAAATACTATAGCACTGATTCTTTCCTGTTTTATATTTATTTTTTTCTCTTTGCCTGGAAGATGTTTGGCTTAAGTACTTTGAGCTTCCTCTGATGTGGAGGGGATGCAGTCTGTTGTTCTGGTAGTGTTAGCAGTCTGAACAAGGGGATTAATCAACTTTTTACATTTGGTTAGAAATAAAATCAACTGAAGGTTTGGAGTCACTTGTTTTTCAGACTTTAATTTGCTTTTTTCTGTTGAGGTTTCTCTCTTTGCTTTTTCTGGAAGAAACAGAATGGCTTAAGATTGGGAATTGCTGATAAAGGTAGGATGAGTTGAGTGTTCTTAAAGCAAAAGCAATTTCTTCTCTTGTGCCATGATCAGACAGAAGGGACTGAGCAGCACAGTGAGACCCTCTGGGTGCCAACCAGGGAATCCACGTACACCCCCCAAGCTTCCTCCAGCACATTTCCCTCTCTGACCCCTGTGCTGTTTGTTTCCATTGGTATCCATTAGTATCCATTGGCTCTGGCTCTCCCACCCTGGGCTCCAATGATTTCATCAAGAGCATCCTGTTCCTGCAGGCAGAGTGACAAGTGCATGAGGTAGCTGGTTTAGCAGTGGCTTTGGGATGCTCCCAGATTCCATGCAGGATGCTTATATAACATCCTCCATGTCTTCTGCCATTGGAGCTGTCAGGGATGGAAGTCTGGGGAATTTTGTGTCTGATCCCACTGAGCTTCAGTTCTCACTTGGGAAAAGGGAGCATCGAGGATGAGCACTCCCCACCACCACCCTTGGGTGTGCTGAGTCTGAATTGTGGAGGCCAGCATCACCCTTTGAAGTTCTGACGTGCTAACTATTAATGGCTACAGCCACTTAATCACAGAATTGCTCTCTGGTGCCTTTACACCGTGGTGATGGCCAGGGCAGGAGCACATGGGCAGATTGTCTTCTCCAAGAGGCCAGTTTGTTAGTCCTGAGAGTGACAGGTTGAGATTAGCCGTGGCTGAGGGGGGATTGCTGGAGTGCTCCAGGGCTGGGTGGGTTTTAGGGGGGCTGAGACAGTATCAGGAGGAGATGCTGGGCTTGGCAGCACCCCCTGTGTGATGGGGGAGCCTGGGCTGCTCTGCTGGGTGGATGGTACAGCCGTGGTCTGTGTGGGAGCTGCTCCCTGTGGGTTTTGTGGGGTTTTCTGTGCTGCCCCATCTGCTGTGAATTGTGCAGAGGTTTGCTCTCAAAGGCTGCTATGCACCAAAGCCACAGCAAAGCCAGTGGACATAATGGGCTTAGCTGAAACCCTCCATTTGCTTTAACTCAAGCATGTTTTCAACATCACTTTTCCAGCTCAGTAGGTAATTAATGCATTATGTGCTCTGTTGCATTAAACAAATGGGCCTTTTCTGATGCACATTATTAGAAAGGCATAATGTTCATAACATTATCTCTGATAAGAGGTTGGTGTGGGAGGCCTCAGGGTCAGTGGTGTTCAGAGCTACCAAGATTTCAGTTCTGACTTTGGTGCATTTCTCATTCTGATTTAAGAAGCACTCCAGTTTTCCTCGAGCTGCCTGCATGCTCTGTTCTTGTCCTCCTCCTTTTCCTAGTTTCACAATGTTTATTTTTCTTTCCAAGCCTGTGATCATGTTCAAATCCTGGATTTTGTTTCTAAGGGAAGTAAATTGCTAATCCTTATGTTTGTGGAGACAAGCTTAGGAGTATCCCCTGCCTTATCACCAAAGCCTTTAGCACCCACTGTGGGGACTCTGCCTCTTCCTTCTATCCCCAACAGCCTCACTTTAGGCAGGAGCTGGAGCTTTGCTGGGGAATCTGGCTTGGGAAGGGCTGCTGCTCGGGTGGATGCTTGTGTTGGAGCAGAGATTCAGCTGCTGTGGCCAGCATGGTCCTGGTTGGACTTTCCCTGCCTACTGAACAAAAATCCTCAGTTCCACGTGGTTCTCAGGGCAGTGTTGGGTAACGTTTGAAGGATGTTGTGTTCTGACTCTCCTCCAGCCCCATGCACAGCAGGTGGGTGGGCTGAAAAACCCCAATGTCCTTTCACAGCCTTGCAGTGCTGGGTCAGGAGGAGAACTGCACCCAGACCCTGGGATCAGTGTCTTTAGGCTGTGCTGAGTGCTTCACGTCCTGACAGTTGTTGCCTTCTGTCCTCCCCGGGGTTTTGTCACGGCTCACCTGCCCTCCCGGGTCACCAGCCCCCAAAGGTGACGTCGGGTGTGACTCCTCACCCCTGCACCACGAAGGGAGGGGACAATGAACCATTTCTGCTGCAGCCACAGGGCAGGAAATGCAGGTGGCCTGGGGCATGACCCACGGGAAGGTGTCACAGGCTGCCACGGAAATGTGTGACAGCTGAGTCAGTGACGGGTCCCCAGCTGCTGCCGTGGGGCCACCTTGGGCTGCCTGCTGCTGCTCAGGTGGAGGAGGTGCAGCCAGAGCCCCTCAGTGGGTGCTGGATACAGCTTTGTGTGGGATTAGCTGAGGGGTTTAGCTTGTGGAGAGGAGCCTGGCAAATCCCTGGGGGCGTTGGGATGACCTGGGTAATTGGCTGGGGACAGGGGAGGGGACAGGTTGAGGAGGGGACTGGTGAGTGCTGGCTTCATCCAGCTGGAGAGGTGGAGGGTTTTGTTTTTGTGCAGGGCGTGTGGAGAAAGATCTGTGCATCCTGTTCTTGCAGGAGGCATGGTGAGGGCAGGTTTGGGGGGTCCCCACAGCACTGACAGGATTGTGGTAGAGGAAAAACTGGTCCAAGCCACGGAGCCATCAGCAGCCAGACCCTGCCACACTGGGGCTGTGCCCCTTGAGGGGTTGGGAGCTCTCAAATTCTGGTAGGACAGAAACTGGGTTGTTGGAGGTAGTTTCAGGACCTTGTGCCATCATCCCTTCTGCACCTCTGAGTGACTCCTCTTCTCTCATCCAGCCATTAGCTCCTTTGGAAGAAGTCTTCCCACCTGTGTATGGGTTCACCTGCCTGGGTGCCCCTGCTCTGCCTCTGATCCCATGGGGAATGAGCAGGAGGAGCCAGGGAGGGTGAGCTGGAGCTTTCCTCCTGCTCATCACTTGGGAAGGCAGCTTAAGCCTTCCTTGTTTGAGGGCTCAGGATTGTGTTCCATGTGGTTACAGAGATAACTTGTGCTCAAGGTGCCAGCAGGATTTAAATTTATTTAAAGAAATGGAAATGAAGGCATGGATGTGAAAGCTGAGGATAAGGAGGATGGTCTTGTTCCTCAGGATCAGCACGGGAGCAGCCAGGACAGAGAGTGCTTTTTCTTCAATCAAATAATAAGTTTGTATCTTTGAGCTTTAAATAAAGACATGTTACCCAGAGCAGAAAATGTCACTCCTTACCTTCTTCCCTGCCTCCACGCTCCCATCTGAATCATTCTTGAATCAGATGCATCCAACTGTCCTGACTCAAGACTGAGATTCTGGGACTTAGCAATGCTCATGAAAATCAGGATATTTCTGGGAGGATCTGTAGATCATTGAGGGTCTTGTTTGTTAGCTTCTCTCTGCTGGGATTTTGCTTTTTGTTTTTATTTTGAAGGATAGCTGAGATTCAGATATATCACCACTGCACTGCCACTTGGAAAATGCCATCTTACAGATGGCACCACCCCTGTGAGGTGATGTTATTTCTCTGGCTGCTCTTGGCCATACCCAAACACCAGCCTGTGGGGAGACAAAGGTACTGGAGCACTGGGAAAAGAGATTTATATGACCATGATGGCAGATGTCCCAGTCCCTTTGCTGATGCCAGTGTCCCTCCAGGCCCTGTGGGGATGGCTGGGACAGCTGGGACAGTGCTGGACTGTCACCAAAGGGACTCTTGTGACACAGACTGATGTTTGCACAGGGTGCAAAGGTTGTGCCTGTCTGGACAGCTGGAAAATGTGTGGCCAAGTGCGGGATGGGCTTCCTGGACAGTGACTGGTTCTGTCTTGGGAGCACCTTCCTGGTGCTGACTGCTCCCCCCAGGCACCCTGGCCTTGACCCTGCCCAGCTGTGCCAGAGGGGACAGGACCTCTGTGGCCAAGGAGTGATGGTGTTGTGGGCTCCATGAGGTGTGACCCCATCCCTGCATGGCCCTGCAGGAGCATCCTGGGATCTGCCCAGCTGGGTGGGGGTGATGCTGGGCATGGAGCCTGTCCCCAGGCCTGTCCTCACTGCTGCAGCTGAGCAGCACGAGGACAGGGACATCTAGGACATCCCGTGGCCGTGGGTACAGAAGCACAGAACAAGCTGTTCCTGAGGAGCTGAGGGCCCAAATACAAAGTTCTGCTGAAGTCAGGAGAAAGACTCCCAAGGTTTTTGGACAAGAGCCCTATAAATACCCAGGGCTGGGGCTCTGTGTGCTGGTGACACTTGTCTGTCAGGCAGCACTGCTGCAGATCTGAGGTGCTCGCTGGTGCTTCCAAGAAGCAGCCAAGCTCTTTTTTGTGGTGGTGTGAGGCATCTGCCAGCTTTGGGAATAAACCCGTGCCAAGGCCGGGTGCTGAAGGCAGGGATCCTTTTACAGCCCGTCTGGCTCCTTCTGCTTTACCTCTGACAGGCACTGAAAAAAATAGAACAAAGAAATGATGTTGAGGAGCTGGATTTTTGTGCAGCACCTTGACTGCACCTGAGGCTTCGCTGAGCTCTTGGATGAGGATGGAGCAAGGGCTCAGACTTGATTTAAAAGTCCTGGAAAGCTACAGGCTGTGTTGCCCTGGCAGGTGCTGCATGTCTGAGCTCAACAGGGCTGCCTTGTGCAGTGAGGCATTGCTGGGTGGGAGTGGGCCCGAGGGGCACAGTCTGGCACCTTATAATTGGCTGGGGATATTAATATATTTTATGAGCTAAAGGCTAGATTGCAATCCAGCCATCTGCCCTGCCTTGGGGAGTCGTGTGTCTCCAGCACCTCAGGAGAACAGAACCAGTTGCAATTCAGTCTCATTAAACTGGCTAAACCCCAGATTTCTGGTTCACAGGAAATTATTTGCTTTTATTTTATTTTATTTTGACTTTTGGGTTGTGTCAGGCCGAAATGGAATGGTTGTTCTTGCTTTGCTTCTGCTTAAGCCTTCATTGAGCCTGAGTGTCCTGTGCCTTGAGGCTGCCCTGGAAGATTGTTGTGCCTGGGGCTAAATCCATCCCCAGTGAGGGGCTGGGGGCTGCTGGGTCCCTGCCAGGGGGAAACGCTCCCAAAATCACAGCAGGGCTTGTCTGGAAGGGTCTTTTATTGGATTAAAGCTTGTCAGTCTGGAAGCATTTCCAACAAGACATTCTAGACTTGGAATAATTGAACCTCATTTGTCTGGCAGAACATTTTCCCCCTCATTCAATAGGAAACTTCCCGATGGTGCTGGCTTGGCTGCAGCTGCCGCTCCTGGAGGAGCAGGGCAGGCTGTCCCCTCTCCTGACAGGGTCACTCACTCCCCACGGCTCCTGTCCCTGCACCGAGGGATGCAGGAAAACGCTCCAGCTCCTGCATCCCCCATCCCAGCTGGCTGCTGAGGGGCTGGGGCAGCTCGGCTGTCTCCTCTTGTCTTCCCCGGCCATTTAATAAAGGCAGGGGCTGCTGGATCCGCCTGGTTTCCCGGGATTTCGCCTAGCTGCCTGCGGAGAATAGACCCTGCAAACGCTGCCGGGGGCTGTAATTGCCTGGGGAGCGATTTGAGCTGCCCAGAGCGGCTCTTTTGTTGCAGCCTGAATTCCTCCTCTGGATCTTCCCGTGCAGAATTCCTCTCGCCCCGTGTCACCCGGGATGCAGCAGGGTCGGGATGCCATGCAGGCTGCCAGCCCCCGGCTTTGGCAGCAGCTCTGCCCCAGCCCTTCCTCCTCCTCTCCCACTCCACCCGACTCTGGCTGAGGTTTTTGAGGTCTCTGCTCCTCATTCACACACACCCGGGTCCTGTTTCAGTGAATGAGGAGCTTTCCCCGGAGCTGCATGAACTAATGCAAAGCCTTAGTTTGGTCTTGTGCTGCTTAAAGGAGGATTTTAAATTTTTTTTTTTATTTCTGAACACCTGCTGTATGAATTAAAATTTGCCTTGTAAATGTAACCGAGTCAGAGTCTGAGCATGAGCAATAGGCGTTTGCTTTTTGCCTGGAAAAAGAAAAAAGCAAAAACCTTGAAGGTTTTTCTCTTCTGGCAACCTGGCTTTGAAGCAGAGAAGCCTGAGATGCTTTTTTTTTTAACCATTTTTAATTCAGTTGCCCCCTGTCCTTATAATTAAGCCCCCAGAAACATGACGAGGCAAGCATCCCTGCTATTTATAGCTCTGCTCCACACGCCTGTTTTAAAAATCAGGCAGCTAAATGGCTCTGCAGCCTTTCAGCAAAAGGCCTAATGACACAGGCATTTTCTATGCATGGATGGGTGGATGTTTAAAGGCCCTTGGTGCTGAGCCTTCACCCCGAGCAGGCACGATGGTTTCTGCAGCAGAGGGTTTTTTTCCTGGGCAAAGGGGAGCCCCTTGGTGCTGCCCCAGCCCTGGAGAAGGGGCTCTGGGTGGGCTGCACCCCATGGCTCACGCCTGGTCCAGACACTGGGGATGCTCCCAGCAGGGTCAGTCCTCTCCCACCTGTCCCCCACACCTTGGCCCTTCTTGGGGTTAGACAAGATATATTGATATTCCCCAAGTTATTTGGGTATTTTTTTAATAATTTGTTGAGGCTGCATTGACCTTTCATTCCTTCTTTTTTTTTTCTTTTCTTCCTTTGTGGCATCACCTCCCTCTAATGATGAGGCTGCTGGTAACCTTTACCTGTTTAACTGGTCGTGCCACTTCTCAGATGGATCTGCTTTATTCCTGCCAAATTATACAGCCACAGTTTTCAGGCAGCTTTACTCTATTTTGACTGACTGGCTGACTATATTAACTGATAGTGCTGCTTGGGCTGCTTTGATCCTGTATTATTTATGGAAATGATGGCACATAACTCTGTGTAGCTGATTAATGCTGCATGTATTTTTAATATGCTAGTTCTCCTGTTTGATCTGTGCTAAATGATTATTCTCTGATGTGTTCCTGGGTTCATTTTGGCTCTTTATGAAAAGGAGATTGAAATGGACTGTTTGTTTTGTTGCCTTTTTTTTCTTTTTTTTTTTTTTTATCCCAGTGGTCTTGTGGGCTGCTTTTTCAGCTTTCACAGGTCGTTTTCCCCAGCAGGGCTCTGCCTGCCACGTGGAGCACTTACACTTTATTGCTATTAATTTGAGCACGTTGTTGGTGCCATTACTGTCAATTCATCTCTGTGTGTGCAGTTGTGGGAAATTTTGAGGAGATACAAGGTGGAACAACAACCTTTTATGTGATGCTCAATCCTTCCTTGCTGAATGAGACTGTCACCAAATGGGACTTGGGTCCAGCAGCACCTGAATGAGAAGAAAACCAGTCTAAACTGGCAGGGGGAGTAATTCATATTTTCTGTGGCCTGTCACAGGATGGCTGGGGCTGGTTGATATGAAGAAAATGACTTTAATTGTCAGGGGTGTGTGTGCTGGACCCACAGCTTCCTCCCCTGCGGTGTGAGATGTGGTCGTGCCTGGGGAGGGATCTGTGAGCAGAGCTGATGTCTCATCCCAGGAAATACCCAGTGCATCCCATGGCACATCCCATGGCATGTGCAGTGACGTGCAGGAGGGAGGCTGGTGTCCTTCATCCCTCCCCCAAAATCCACCCCCAGCACTCAGTGTGGCTGGCGGGGTGGAAACCAGGAGGTTGTTCCAGGAGAACCATCTGTGAGCTGGAGGATCAGCATTTCCCTTTCCCAAGGGCCTACTGGAAGGGAAGGAAGTTGATGATTTTTTTTAAAATATATATATTTTTCTCCTGCCTTTTGTAATAACTGCTCGTTTTCATGGCACAGGCAAGGGTTGTCTCCAAAGCCCTGCCCTGCACGTGGTCACATCTGTCTTCTCTCTGGGCATGCTGTGTTCCAGCAATAACAGGTTTGTGAGGATGCTTTCATGAGCAGTGCTGTAAAGGTGCAAAAGCAATGCTCAAAACCTTCAAATGAAAGCTTTTCTTCCCCTCCTCTGAGCAGTCATTTGTGTCAAAATCAGCAAAATATATATCTTTCTGCAAAAGATCCCTTTCCTTTAATGGGCTTTTCCATTGAAAACAGTTTAAACTTAATGTTCTGTTCCTTCCCTCCAAATTTTTCAAAGCTCCTTGGGCTGTGAAAACTTCAATGATTCCATTTTCCTTCCCTCTATTAAAAAAAAATCCCGTATAGGTATATGTATATATTATATATATATTTCTTTTCTGCTAGCTAAAGCTCTTGCCTTTTATCACAAAGCAAACAGTATAGACTACGTTTTAGGGTGTTTTTCTTCTGCCCCAAAATAGACATGCTCACTGGAGCAGTTATTTGAGGGGAAAAACCAGGATGGAAGCACCGTGCTGGGCTCTGGGGGAGCAGGCAGGATTTTGGGATAAGGCCCCAAAACACATTTTGGTGGCAGGTGTGTGACTGATGGGGCTGAGGCACCCACACCTTCCCTGTGCTGCAGGTTTGGAGCATTCCTGGATGGGGAAAGGGGGAAAGGTCGTGGAGCTTGCACAATGGCCCAGCTGGCAGGGCCTGTGGGGCAGGAGGAGGTGCTGCCATGCACCCCCTGCACCCCAAACTGCAGCCTGCTCTGTGGGCAGCTGGGCTGGGTGCAGTCAGGAGCCCCAGGAGAGCCCAAGGAGGATGTGCTCCGTGGTTTGTACAGGCTGGGAGGTGATGGGAGTTGAGATGGAGCACGCCGACCTGTTGGCTCCTCCCTGGGCTGGGTGTTTGCTCACCTGCTGCCAGCACAGCATTGTCTTTGCTGGAGCCTCCCCAGCTCCTGCTCTGCCCTTCCCTGCCAAGGCCAGTGGTTTTTTTTTTTTTCCCCAGTCCCAGTACTTGAGGAAGGATCTGGGGGGGATTTGCCATGTTTTCCAGCTCCTCACATGAGCTGGACATGAGTGCTGCCAGCAGTCCCCTCCCTGTGAACACCCATGTCAGGTTAAGATCTGCCCTGTGGGTTTTTCTGTCACCCTGAGTTTTCCTGCTTTTCAGTGTTTGCAGTTTTGTAGTGGAGATTCTCACGTAGCTTCATGTAAACTATGTATATTTTTAGAATTTATCTGTTTTGTTTACATATTTCTCCTCTGGGAGGAGAAATATGATTGCTGGTGATGTTCACCAATGAGGTCAAGAAGGTGACAACCTGTGTAGCCAATCTTTTGCCTTGGGATCAAAATGTATAAAAACATGGGAGTCAGAAAATTAAAATGAGGCTTTCCTGCCTGACCTTCTGCTGTCTGCCCGGTCCTTTGTGTGTCTGAAACTGTAACAGTTTTCCAGCAAATGCCCCCCAGTTCCAGAAGGGCAGGGCTGGGGGTGCCCCAGTTTGGCTCTGGGGAGCTGTTGGGCTGTGTGGCATCCCCGTGGCTGCCTCAGCATCCCCTGGGCTGCAGGGCCAGCTGGCACAGGGAGCAGATGGGGGGGTGGAGCTGCCTGCTGGGCCAGGTCTCAGGCCACGATAAAGCAAAGTGACGTAGAGAATTAAATACCTGTTATCAGAGAAAGGCAAACAGAGCCTTCACCTGCCCCCAGCCCTGCTCCTTCAAGGGCAGGCTGCAGGCCTGGCATGCAGCTCCCTGGAAAAGATCTTCTCTTGTTAATGTGCTTGGTTTGGCTTGGCTGTGCTGTTGAGAAATCCAAGTTTGACTCCGGATAATGAATGACAAACATTTCTATGCTCTTAAAACTGTTTTATTCTGAGCTTTTTTTTTTTTTTTCCTCCTGGAAGTTCACAGTGAGTTGTTGACAGCCTGCCCTTTGACGTGGATTAGGGCTGACGCCTGGCAGTTGGATCTTCCCATCCTTTTCACATCTTGGTTGTTCCTTTCCAAGGGAGGCTTTTGTACGTGTCTAATCCATTTAAAATGAAAGATAAACAACAAATGGAGCAGTCTCTGAAGGGACAGCCAGTTACAAGGGATGATACTGACTTCTCTGTGGAAGGCAGTGAGCTCTGTTTGGGATGGGTGGAATGACAGGAGAGAGCCTTCCCCCCCAGCATCTCACTTTGGTGTCAGGGGATGCCTGGAGCAGTGGCTCTCCCTGATTTTTGGTTTGCAAACCCCTTAAAAGCTTTCCAGGAGGTGTGTGGGTGGCAAGTTCAAGTTTATGGACTGGAGAGTTGATGCTCTCCCCTCTCTGCTTCACCACCCATCGTTTTGTGATCCCTCTGAGTGTCCACTGTCAGGATGTACATGAACTTCACCTTAGAGCTGACATCTCTCCCACCTGTATATCTGTAATTCCACCTGATATGTTTACATTTTCAGTGGGTGCAGTATTGGCCCTGTCAAAGCAGAGTCTCAGGGCTGTGTCAGGTACCAGCAGCTCCCTGGGTTTGGTAGGATTTTGGATGCCTCTTTGCAGGTGGGACTTAGATCCTCCTTTCACTGTGTTTGTTTTTGACAGAAGAGCTGGTGGAAGAGGAGGCACTGCTCCTCCTCCTGCAATGCCAAAACAGTCATTATGAAGCCCTCAAAAATGAGGAAATGGTCAAGATAGAAATGTCAACAAACCTCTCCTAGCTGACCCATTGGCTGCAGAGGAAGCTCTGTGGTTTGGAGCATTTCTTTGGCCTGGCATCAGGCTTGGTTTTGGCAGCCCCAGACGGAGTGTGCTGCTGTTGCTGAGGGTAATTCCCCCCTTGGTGATGCTGGAGGGCTCAGCTCTGACTCTGCAAATCACTGCTTTGGCTCAGACTTGGTCTCAGCTTAGTGCCTGAGCTGTGGGTGGGATGGGGAGTGCTGCACAGGGAGCCTGGAGCCCTTGTGCCTGGCTGCCTCCGTCCTTCCCATCACACTTTTAGGGGCTTTGCCTATTTACAGAGGATTTGGGTGTTCTGTGGGGCAGGGCTGCTGCCTGTTGTACTTCCCTGGATGACCTGGTATTTATTGTGGAGGTTTCAGACAATTGGCTGAGGCTTTAAGTTACTGTTTGTTTGTGGTTGCTGAACTTGTGCTGTTTAATGGAAACATTTCCCCTTGGTAGGAGAGCTATTGCTGGAAATAAATACAGGTAAAAAACACCTCGTGGCCGAGGAGCTGAGACACATCCACAGTGACTAAGGAGAGAGGAATGAAAAGCTGATGTTCAGCCCTGACTGGAGTCATTCATCTGCTGCAGGGCTTGGGGCTCTGCCCCTGCTCTCTGTGCAGGGGGGATTGATGCTCTTTAAATTCATGGCATGGCTGCAGTTGCTGGAGGAAGTTTTGGGGTGCAGCTGAACTGCACCGTGCTGGCTGCTCCCCCTCAGCTGATGACACTGGATCTGCTGCAGTCCCCAGTTTCCAGTGATAAGTGGTGACTTTCTCCATCCAGGTGTCTTTTTCCATGACGTGTCCTGACTCATATCAGTTCCCTCTTTGAAAGCTTGGCTTCTCCTCCATGGATTTGCCAACAAATTTTGTCTGGCTGCAGGATCTGTGACCCAGTTTGGCAGGTGCTGGGTGAGAGCAAAGGTGTGAAACAAGTTCTGAATGTGGGAATTTAAGTCACTCTCTGTGAGCTGGAGGTAAAGGCATCAATCACTGTGTTCTGTGCAAAGTATAGCAGGGCAAGTGCAAGGCTGCAGTATAAAATAAGGGAATAAAATGTAAGGAACAGGAAACTTCCCAGCTCTGATGACATTTCCCTGCTCTGTCCCAGCAGCTCTCCCTGCTTGCAGCACGTTGTAACTTACAACTCCTTGTCTGGCAGGAGTTCTGGCAACTCCAAACCAGCCCATAGCTCTATGTCATCATAACCTTGAAACAGGACCCAAATGGCAAAACCTGCCCGAAACCAGTTGTGATTACTCATGCTCTGTGCTATCCCTTTCCCCCGTTGGGCTTTCTGCTATGGTAATTCCACTTATTAAGCAAGGAGACAAAACACCTTTATTAAACTTGGAACCAAGCTCGGGAGCAATGAGAGGAGCAGGACTTGCTGGCTGCAGGCTGTCAAAGGGTTTTCTTCTCTTGTCTCCCTTCTTTTGCATGGCCTTTAAAGAGAGTGAGAGAGGAACAAAGATACTTTGCTGCTTGTGATGAATAAAAGTCTGCATTTAAATGTGTTTGTTTAGAGAAGGAGAAGAATTAGGAATGTGTATTGGGAATGAATCCTGGGATTCGTTGGGGCTTTGCTTCATCTCCGAGCTTGAAAATGCAAAGAGCTGAGACAAACTGGGGTCGTGGCTCAGGCTCTGGAAAGCTTCTTTTTATTAACACTTTCAGTTAGTGTTTATTAACACGGTGGATAAAAGGAGCCTTTGTTAACGGCTCTGTCCCTTTGCTGCTCGGCTGGAGGAGCTGAACCTTGAAAGGAACTGCCCTGGGCATCTGCTGGAGTTACTGATGAAAGTTTTCATTCCAGATTTTCGCTACAGGCTTAGACATAAAATAGCCTGAAACCCTCCAAAGCAAGTCTTCCTTCTCTTTCTCATTAAAAACAAAGGTAAAAGTTGTATAAATGCCTCTTGCTGCCTGTGTGCCGAGCCATGAACGATGGCCCCCTTCCCTGTGTGGTGGGCATTTCATCTCACAGCAGTGTGACCCCCTCCTTGGTCCATCTTCTACCTCTTGTGGGTGTCCAGAGCCTCCCTCTGAGTGCATCTCTCGGCCTGGGGAATGATTAGAGCAGTTAAAAAATCATTCCTGAGTGCTGGGAGAGAAACCTGGGCCTGATGCTTGTGCTGCCCCTCAAGGTGGAGACCATTCCCAGGAGTTTTGTGTGCCCCAGAGCAGGATGAGGGAGCAGGGAGCAGGACATGCAGAGCATTCTGCCTCTGCTGGGGGAGGATGCACTTCCAAGCATTTTTATACTGAATTATGGGTTGACTGTGCCGTTGCTGTTGGCTGCTTCTTGCTTTTCTTCTGTCTTCCCTCCTGGTGTAAGAGTGCTGTAAATGGGGGAGAAAGGAAGGATAACTTGTTAGCACAGTCACCCCTGGCTGGGCTGAGCTTTGGTAGGTCAGTGAGGCAAAGCTGCAGCTCCCTCCACACACCAGTGAAGGACCTGGTTGTGCTGTGGCTTCACCTGGTGTGAAGAAACTGGGCTGTGACTTGGCAATAAAAAAAGCCTCTGTGTTTTGCAGTGAGATCCACCATGTGTGTTTGCCACCTCCCTGGGAAACCTCCCAGGAGATCCAAGCCCTGCAGCTTGTACATGATGTACCTGCATGGGGGGAGGGAGAGTGTCAGTGTCCTCACCAGCTCCCCTCCCTTCTGCAGCTGATGGCACTGAGGCAGATGTGTTACCACCTACTCTGTCATTTCTGTACTAAACAAAAAATGCCTTTCCAGCAGCCTGGACTTGGCCATTTCCTTTTCTTCTCCCATGGCTGGGGATGACAAACCCTGCTCAGCTGCACCCACAGAGCTCTCGGGTTGGGTGTTCAGTGGGTGCTCAGCACCGAGCTGGCTCTGGAAGGAGGAGGTTGGAGGTCACACCCAGTCCTGCCAGAGCTGAAGCTGACCCTGGGAGCATGAGGAGTTAATTGCAGTGACTCTGGAGAAGAGGATCTCTTGTATCTGCAGGCAAGGTCCAGAGGGGAGAAGGCTCTGGGAGGCTGCATGCCTTGCAGCAGTGGATTTTGTTTTGGAGTAACTTATTTGTGTCAGACAAATGTGCAGCTGGGCAGATGAGTTCCTTGCAGGCTGGACAAAGTCCCTGCCCTGCTGCATCCCTGGCAGTGCAGGGTGGCTGGGCAGGCAGGGCTGTGCTGCTGCACCTGCTCTTGCTGGGATCTGCTGGGAGCAGCAGGAACAGAACATTTTGCTTCTCAGCAAATGAGTGTGAGCAGCAAACCTGGCTGTTCCTCAGACAAAAGGTTTGACCCTGTTCTCCCTGGCCTTGCCCAGAGGAATCACTGGGAGCCCTGCTGGGAGGGTAGGATGTGATCAAGGGGTGTTACCCGAGCTCATCCCCCAGCTCATCTCTGTTTTCTTGCTGGTTGTTCACACAGCACAACTTTACAGCCCAAACACAAACAGTTGGGAGGACAGTTCCTGCTGAGGGTTTTCTCTGAAGAGCCTTAAATCTCCCACAAATTAACGTGTTCATTCATTAGTTGCAACTCCCCAAAGCACTGAGCAAAGTTTGTGAGTTTAATTACTTTTTGCAGGAATGGGAGCAGGCAGAGCCTTCAACAGATGATTATAATTCATATTGTTCATGCAGCTCTTCATAATCCCTTTCTCTACTAGACCATGAGACTAAAATTGGAATCTGCTCATAAATTCCCAGCCCCATCCCGTGTGAGGTGTCTTGATCTTCCAGTGGAAGCATTTTGCTGACAAAACAATTCAGTTTTCTGAGAGGTACCACACAAATGTATCTGTCAGGAGGGGATGAGCTGCCAGGGTTCTGTGTGCTGCTGGGGAGGTGTTTGCCAAAGTTAGTTTTCACCCTGTTTATCTCTAAACCCTGGAGCTGGACTGGCTGTGTCACACACTGGGTGGTAAAAAGTAACAGGGGTTTTCAAACAGAAACATGGAATATTTATATGGTTGCAGACGTTTGTGGAAATATTAGTGGGAAAATCTAATCAACCAAAGTAGAACGCCAACAAAACTATTTTTAAATTAATTAAAAGGCTTGGATTAATTTTT
Source organism: Argya squamiceps (assembly GCA_037834095.1). Lineage (NCBI taxonomy): Eukaryota > Metazoa > Chordata > Aves > Passeriformes > Leiothrichidae > Argya > Argya squamiceps. The sequence continues at coordinate 5,256,237 of JBBMKD010000049.1, forward strand.
TTTTTAACTGTGGAGGTTTTAATCCTCAAGTATGTATTTGATCTATTTGAAGTTGCTGTAGCTTTCTTGTATCATAAACATTTTAGGGCCACATTCCTCTTTGTGCACAGTCTGCTTCGTAAGGGACCCCGGAGGGTTTGTCTGCCTGTGGAAACTCATTGTTATACAGGAATGAATAATTCCTCAGCTGCAGCTGTGTAATCCCCCCTGCACAGCTTTCCTGCCTTATAACCTGGATCTTAATGACTCCAGGACCCCTCCTGCTTCTCCTGACATCCCCTTGTCCCATCTGTGGGGGCTCCTCAGGTGCTGTGCTCCAGCAGAGCTGTGAACTGGGGATCTCCCAGGGCAGGAGGAACACTGAGTTAATAAGAATCCATATTTTTCCTTTTTTTCCCCTGATGTTTACAGGGCTTTTTCCTTTGCAGTCTCCCAAGGCAGCTTTACACCTGTGAGTCTGAATTTTGATGCAGGTTTACTGGGGCACCAGCAGGTTCAAAGCTCTGTGCACAGGTTGCTGCCTTGTTTAGCATCAAAAAGGAGGAAAAAGCAACAAAATTGCTCTGTGTGGAGGAGCTTTCAGGAGCTCCTCAGAAACCACAGGCCTGCAGGTTCCACTGCAGGTGCAGGGAAGGAGTAGAAACAACCAGTCCCAGGGAGTGAGCAGCCTTTGCCTTTGGGGAGGGTCTGGGATTTACTCGTGGTGGGGAGGCAGGAGGGCTGTGAGCTTTGGTGTGGAGGGATGCTCCCTCCCCTTGGAAAGGCATGGGGCGGAGACAGTGGAGGCTGAGCTGGAGTTTGGCTGGAGCCCCAAACCTGTCTGCTCCAGGGTGATGGAAAGTGCTTGTGCAGCTGCTGGTGACCCCAGCAGTTGGGACCTTGGCTTTGTACTTCTTTCCAAGTGATAGGTGAGAGATTTAATCTGATAAAATATTCCTCCACAGATGTGTTTAATCTCCTAACGACATTACAAGTGATGTATATGCATCGAAAAATTCTTGTCTTTTTCCCCTTGTTGACCTGGAAAAGCCTTTTATGGAACAACACAAGTGACTCTGTAACACTCTTGGCAGCATTAATGTGAATGAAATTCTCTTCACCATCAGCACCTGACTCTGCAGAGCCTGCAGCTTGATGGAGGCTCTAAGTGCCCAGGATGTGGTGCACTCAGTAATAAAGTAATGCAAAATAAAATAAGAGACTCCTATATGTGTATAAATTTTTTTGGGGGTAGGCAGAGATGCTCTTCCTACCACTTTGGCTTTGCATTGTAGCCTCAGGTGAGAGTAAATTACAGGTCTGAGCACTTTAATGCACCTTGGTGACGCAAGAGGTGACTCTTGTTTTGTGCTGAGTGCTGTCTGGGTGGGAATGAGTCCTGGGACTTGGCAGAACTCCTCTTTGGGAAGCTACACTGCATCAGCTCCTCTCTGGCCTGTTCCTGCAGGAGCTCTGAGCCCATGGCAGATGTTTCCCAGCTCCCTGGGAGGGAGCTCAGCCAGGCTGTGCCCTCTCAGATCTGCTGCAGCCGTGGGGGAAGGTTGGGGCCAAAGCATCCTTGCACTGGGATAACTCCTGCACTCACAGCAGCAGTAGAGCTGCACCCAAGTGAGGAGTGATGGAGCTGAACCCAAATTCCAGTCCAGGGCTAGACTGGACCACACTGACATGGTGCATCAGAGGTGTGGAAGAGATGGGCTGGAGCTCAGGAAATTGTTTCACAAGGGCTGGGCAGGATGGGACCTTCCCTTTACCAGCTGGCTCATGCCTCCTGTCATTATCCCATGCTGGAACAGCTCTGTCCTGACCCTCATCCCATGGCTGGGGGAGGTTTGGCACATCAGTGGGTTGTACTGAGGGGGTGAAATGTCTTCTCAGGGGGAAAGAGCCTGTGGAGAGGCAAGGGAAAGGCACAGCAATGGTGCAACACAGCTGTGCCTTTGGCTGTGACGAGGAAAAATTCCCAATGGAAAGAGCAGTGTCTAACTCTTAAAGGGGGATTTGTGTGTTTGGGGGAAGAACTGGAGCTGCTGCCACCCCTGAGCAGTGCAAACAAGGAGAAAATAGAGCTGCCAGGCCGGCTCAGAGCAAGGCTTCACCCACCCAAGAAAGGCCAGAAGAAAATGCCAAGAGGACAGGGCATGAGCCTGACTTTTCTGGATGCAGTTTCAGGGCCTTTCCCATCAGGATGCTTCCTCCAGATCCCTGTGTTTAACAGGGACCTGTCCTCTGTGAGCTTTTCCAGTCCTGCTTTGAAGCCATAGGTATTTCTGGCAGCCAGAACATCCCCTGACAATGAGTTCCACAGTTTAATGACAAGGGGGAAGGAAATGACCTTGGATAGATTTTTAAACCTGCTGCCTGATCCCTTTATTCCTGCCTTGTCAGGAGTGGTGCCTGGAGAGGGATTGAGAAGGGGAAATGGGAGAGAAGGTAGGGCTTGAATTTGGGAATGAAGTCTGGGGAAGAGGGAAAACTGCTTAATTTATATGAAAACAAAGGCTTTGCAGGATGGGATGCTGTTGTGTGCAGTGGTTTACATCCCGTGGGATATCTGGGGAATGTTTGGGAGGTGAGGTTCCTACTGGGCTGTGTTGGCTTCAGAGCTGCAGGTGCCACACTGGGGCTGCACCTCTGGCTCCCAAAAATGAACAGTACCTCCAGGTTAGAAATGTTGGGTTTTTTCCCCTTCATGCAGTCCAGAGAACAGAAAATGTCTGTCTCCTTGGGGATGCTTTTGCAGCAGGACAATAAAATCTGTGGGCCTCCACAGCTTGCTCTTACAGCTGCATGTTCCTATAACCAAAAATGTGCATTTTGGGTTTTCCAGCCTGGCTCCCAGGGAGTAGGTGAGTTCATTCAGGATTTGCACTTGGTTCAGGATGTCCCCACCTGATGTGGTTTCACAGAGACCTTCGTGCCTTTCACAGTGTTGGCTTCTTTACCCTTTGTAAATATTTCACCCGTTTTCTAAATTATTCATTCATTAAGTGGCTTGGAAAGGAGGAGGAATCATGCTTGTAATATGTGTGAAGACTTAAAACACTGCAAAGCTGAAAGGATGTGAAAAAATAATTTGAGGAAGGATTTTTACATCAGAGCAAGCCCTGTTTAAGTACTAGGAGGGGATGGGAGATGAAGGGATGTGGGGTCGTGATGGATCTGGCACAGGCTGGGATGCTGCTGGGATTTGCAGAGTTGGGGTTTGCATTGGGATGGGATTTGGAGGCTGAGGTCTTTGTTAGGGGTGGACAGGGGAGCTGGCATGGAGTTGGAGGTGGCCACACTGAGGGGTCACAGGGCACCCTCAGACCTGGAGGTTCTTGGTTGTGTCAGTGCTATTTACAGCTGTGGTGTGGATCCAGTGCAATATAAAACATCTATTCTCCAGTTTATTGCTAACCTATGGCTTTTGCATGCTAAAAATTAATCAATTTTAGGTCGGGGCTAACTGAAATTGGATATTAAATCTATCTCCACACAGCAGTGTGCCCTTTGCTTCCCCAATGAGGAACCTTTCCTTCCACTCCAGCTTCCTCTAAGCAACAACCAGTGAAGGTGAAATATTGTTCCTGAATGGAGAAGTGTCTGGGTTTTTTTGTTGGAAGGGTAACACAGTGATGACACACATTTTTATGGTGCCTCTCTTCTTGGACCTCCAAACATCGTTAGGCTGTTAATTAATTAAAGCCTGTCAGTCCCTTCATGAGCAAAAGGGGTGGGTTTTATCTGTGATCACCATGTACTTTGAGCTGTTGTGTAGTGCTTTGTGGGGAAGGAAGGGAAACCCTTCCATGGTTTAGCAATGGGGAACAGGCAGAGACAAGCAGGGCTTGGAGGCCCTGGGGGGGCAGGGGAACACCCTGAGATGGGGAAACTGAGGCAGAGCAAGGGTGAGTCACGGTAGCATACTGAGAAGAGTCAGAGCTTGGACCAGTGCCCCATCCCTGAGAGGTTTTTGCCCTTGGTTCTCTTGCTGGTGGTGTTATCCCAGCCACAACACAGCCCTCCAAGCATGACTGTGCAGTCTGGAGTGGGCCAGCCCTGGCCTTCATCCACCCTGATCATTCCTTTGCCTTCACAGAAGCTCTCAGTCAGGTATTCTTGAAGGTTATCTTCAAAAGCAAAACATTGGCTTGAGAAAACTGAATAAAGGCCTGCAAAACCCAGGCTCTGGCCAGAAGCCAGGACAATGTTCCCTAGTTTTCTTCTGTATTCTCCTCCTCTTTGCTGTGTTCCTGCAGTCGGGGGCAGATGTTCCTTATCGCCTCCCCGTTCTGGCTGAGGGCTGTTCCTGCCTTCTGCTGGGGGGACAACAAAGCCTCCTTTAAATTGGGGTTTCATAGCCTGCTACATCCTTGTGTCAGCCCTTGACCTGGATGCTGTGCCAGATGAGGGAGCTGAGATGTCAGTGCTGCTGTCTGAATCTCCTCCACTGCCCAGCCCACACAGCTCTGAGGTGTTTTGGGGCTGCAGTCATGTGTGAGCTGGGCTGGATGCATTTGGGGTGGGTGGGCACCATGTGGGATGCTGTTCCCCTGCCTGGAACCACCATCCCTCCCCAAAGATCTCTGGGGTGGTTGGGGGAGGTTGAGTCTTCAAGGAATCGACCCTTTTGGGAGACAACTTCTGGATCTGTTGTGTGTTGTGCCTTATCCCACACTTGGGGTGATTTCGTGGCAGACAGGCTCAGCTCCTGTCCCCATCACTAGCACAACCACCAGCCTCCCAAGCAGAAAGTGCTTTTGCCAGTGTTAGTTTGGGTTATTGCAGCATTTCTTGCTCTCCTGGGGAACTGGTGTTGCAGTGGTGTCTGTGTTGCTGTTGAATCTGGCAGCTGAGGCAGAGTCTGACCTGAACTGGGGCAGTTTTGCTGGGCTGGAGCGTTGGATGGAGAGCAATGAATGCTACAAGATTCAAGTTCAAAGTGCTGCCATCCTGCTGGAGCACAAGTGATGGGGCAGAGCTCCATGGTGCCAATGGGCCCCATCCTCCAGCACTGCCCCACTCCTGCCCTCCTCATGCAGCCATCCATCTGGACTGTCAGGATGGTCTCAGGTGGTGGCTCCGGCTCCTCCTGGAGCACAAGGGTGGTCTCCACATGGAGCAGCTCATCCCCTTGTGTGGGACCTGCCCTGTCAGTGCCTCCAGTGCTGTTAGAATGGACACAATGCTCGTTTTCTTTCCCTAATTGAGTCTGGCAGGTCTAATGGCACCACATGCTGAGTTCTGAAAGGGAAATTTGTTTTGATGCATGTTTGACAAACTCCAAAGTGCTTTTTGCTCAACAAGTTTTTGTGGTTTCTGTTCTGGTGGCAGGGAAAAGCCCAAGTGCCCAAATCAATATGGTTCTGCTTGGATAATTGAGCTGGGAATTGAGTTAGTTGTGTGAAGTGACTGCTGAAGTGGATAATTGTGGATCTTGAGGTGTTTGTCCTATTTGGTAGTTTGGATTGAAGAAAATTTAGGTGCAATTTCACTGGTGTATAGGGACAACATGGCCTCTGTGGGGATCCTATGGTGGAGTAATAAAGCTAAATAACTCACATTTCTTTGTGTGTTAGAAGAACACGGATGACAAGGAAAAGAGCTTTAAGTCAAGTTTCCTTGGGATGGGGACCTGGCCTCTCCCCTCTCCCTGAAGTGCCCTGAATACTGACTCTTCTCAGGCAATAAACAAACACCAGCAGTTTGTGTAAAGCCCCTGATGCTTTATGCACTATTTCTGCAAATAATCCTTGTTTATAATTCAGTCTTGGCAGAAAAAGACTTTAAATTATTAAGGCACTAAATATTTTGCAATGAAAGAACAGAGATAAAGCTCTTGGCAGGAACAAATTGCCAGGGAGAAGTTGTTCTCTTCAGTGCGTTTGGGGCTTTAAAGTATTATGAGAAATAACGTGTGGGGGGACTGGGAATTCATCACTTGATCAAAAGATTTGCTTCTCTCTTAAAAAAAGCAGCTGTTCAGTGCATGTTTTCTAGCACCCCTGGAAATAGAGTGTCCCCAAAGGCCATGTTTGGGTCCCCAGAGCCACCCCCTCTCACCACAGGACTGAGGGTGGTCCTTTTTAGGTGGTGGAGATCTCTGTCCTGCCTCCAGCTCTACCACAGCTTTTAAAGTAATTTTCATGCACTTGGTGCTCCCCTGAGGGCAGATTTTCAGGGGTTCTGTATCCCTTGTTCAGGAGTGGGAGATGCTGCTGTGTCAGTGTCATGTCAGTTCTGTGGTAAATCAGGGGTGTTCCAGTGGTGTAGAATGGAGGCTCTTAGAATTAATGATTTTGTAACCTGTTGCTGATTTTATCCTGATATTACGCAGTTATTGCTTGTCAGCTCCTGGAGTCAGAGAACCATGAGGGTGAATAGGTGTGTGTATATACACAAAGACATTGTATACAGCTACATAAAGATGTATTTTAGGTAGTTATACCCATAATCTTGTGGGTCTTCTTTGGAGAGATTTCAGGCATGAACTCTGGTGTTTCAAACCCCAGGGTGCTCCCAATGTGGGTTTTTTTTTCCATCATCTCAACATTTTAAAGCAAAAATCATCCATAAAGTGATGATGGGGTGTGCAAAGGGAGTGGGGAGGCCCTGTCACAGGTTGCCCAGAGAAGCTGTGGCTGCCCCATCCCTGGAAGTGTCCAAGGCCAGGCTGGATGGGGCTTGGAGCAACCTGGAAGTGTGGAGCTATTCATGGGCATAAGGTCTTAAAAAGGCCTCAAGTCCTCAGCTCAGCACTTCAGCAAAACAAGGAGACATCGCAAAATGACAAAGGACTCGAGTGGAGGGGTGCACTCCCGCCTGGAAGCTCCCAGCCTGTGGCAGGGGGGTTGGGATGAGATGGGCTTTACATCCCCATCCAACCCAAGCCATTCTGCAGTTCTGTGATTCCCATGGCCCTGTTTCTGTTTCCCTTGCAGGAGACCTGTGCAACTGCAGCTCTGTGGGCAGCGCGGGGTGCGACGGCGCCACGGGGCAGTGCCGCTGCCTGGCCGGGTACACGGGGCCAGGCTGCCACAGCTGTGCCCACGGCTTCTTCCCCCAGCAGGGAGGCCAGCAGTGCCTCCCCTGCAGCTGCAGCCCTGCAGGAGCCACCAGTGACCAGTGTGACCAGTGAGTAACGCTGTGTGTCCTGCGTGCCACACGTCGGGTTTGGTGGGTTTTGGGTCTTGGGGCATGAGAGGGTCTTGGTGTCCGTGCTGGTGTTTAAAAGGAAAAGAAAAATAAGCAGGAGGGGAGCTGGTTTTATAAAAATTCATGGTTATTCTTTCTCTTTTAAGAGATGGGTTATAAAAATATCCGTGGTTGTGGCAAAAGCCCTGGCAGCTCCCAAGGGAGTTGACTTGTGTTTGGGAAGCAGAACCTCTCCCAATGCCTTGTGCATCTGTTGGGCCATTTTGGGCTGGGCTGCCTTCATGGCTGGGCTGGGAGGGGAGCAGAGGCTGGGGTGGAGCACGGGGGCTTTGCAGAGGTTTATTTTCCAAAGGGATAGGTTTTATGCCAGAGGCAGGCAAAGCTTTGTGCTCTGCCCTTGCTGAGCACTGGGGTGGAAGCGGCAGCCCGACAGCAGAGTCAGCTCCTGCCTTGCCTGGTGTTTACAGTCACCAGAGCTGATGCTTGGAGCTCTTGTATAATGAATGTGTTCCTCTTCATTTCACCTCACCCACCCTCACATCTTGCCTCGTAAAAGCTGGCACGCAATTATTTCCCCAGCAGTGATCTGTCAGCCATCAGAGATCTGTGCCTGGGCTGGGGGATCTCTGTTCCTGCAGGATCAGACTGAGCAGCAGCCTGACCCACTGGGCCTCCAGCTTGTGCTCATGAGGACAGCCAGTTTCCAAGTCTCTCCTTGGAGGAGACCTCAACAACCACTCTGCAGCAGCTTCCAGCCTTCCCAGGCTCCTGCTGCCTTATTGTCCTGTAGGGTTGGGTCTGTGCTCAGCGTGTGTTGAGCACCTGCAGTTCCCTGCCAGGGCAGGGGCTGAGTCAGAGGCAAAATGCTCTGCAGGGACATGCTGCCTGTAATTATTTTATACATTATCTTTTCCCAAACGCCCAAATCCTCTGCTGATGTCCTTCCTTTTTGTTTCAACGCTACATTTTTCTGCTTGCATAAGCTCTGATAATTCAGAACTCAAAAGTAACACTCTGGTTGAGGAGAGTGACCTTCTTACTGAAAGAGGTGATTCTTGGGGGTGGAAAATACGAAGTTTTTCCATGTTTTTTTTTGTTGTTGTTGGGGTTTGTTTTTGTTTTTTTGTTTTTTTTTTTTGTTTTTTTTTTTGTTTTTGGTGGGGGTTTTTTTGTTTTGTTTTTGGTTTGTGGTTTTTTTTTTTTTTTGTGTGTGTGTATTTGGCTGTTTTAGGTATGGGAAGATGTGCCTGCAAGCACCAGAGTTTGCCACAGAATTGAAAGTGTGATTTTGGTCAGATCTACTGGAAAGGCAAATTGGGCAGAAAGATGGGTCACATCTTATCTTTGGGAACTGGGAGAGGAGGGAAAGTGCTGCTGGAGCAACTGGGTTAACTGGAGGGGAGCATTCTTGCCCCAGCTCTGAGTTACTGGGCAGCGGGTGAAGCAGGGACATGTCTGGTGTCTCCCTGTGTCTCACTGCATGGGGCAAGCCAAGGAACACCCTTGGGAGCTTCAGGTGAGATGCTCTGAGTCATGAAGGAGAATGAGGTGGGGTTGGAGCCAGGAACAGCAGGGACTCCCCAGCCTCCCCTCAGCACCATTTCACAGCCTTGAGGGATGTGGGAGAGGCTCATTCTCAGCCATTTAGAAGAAACAGCACAGGGCAAGACGTGGGGGGAGGTTTGGGGAGGGGGGATGTTGCTAACAGAGATCACTCTGTTTCCCTGCCCGCCTCAGAGGGGCTTGCTGCAGACAGAGATGACCTCTGGGTGTTCAAAAAGAGGAAAATTAGGTCAGTTGTCTGTGTTACAGGGCTGGGGGCATCAGCAGGGCTGCGAGAGGAGCAGCCTGCTGTGTAGTGGTGTGTGTGGGAAAAGGGAGTGGGACACAAAGCCCAGCAGGGCAGGTGCTTCCCTTGTTCCTGGGGTGGTCAAGTGGGCACCAGGGCTGGGCACAGCTCCTGCAGCTGGGCTGGCTGGGGGCAGGCACCAGGGCCGGGGTGCAGCCCTGCACTGGGCTCTGTCCTGGTGGCTGGGATTGCAGGGAAATGCCTGTGTGAATCCAGGAATGTGGGTTTTGGCTCTCACACTGGCAGCCCTGGGTGGCTGCTGAGGAGTCCCTGGAGGAGCAGTTTGTGTCCCTGGGGCAATCTGTGCTGGGATGAGACACGCAGGCATTGCCCAACACCAGCAGCCAGCTCCTGTTTTGTTGACATGGAGAATCCTGTAAGTTGTACTATTTATTTATTTAATAAAGCACCAACCCAGCTCGACTTGCACAAGTGAGTTCCTGTGTGAGGCTGCAGGGGAAAGCCATGGCTGTTCCAGTGGGTGAAACAGCAGCAGAGATTTTGGACTCTGACCCTTTTTAAGGGCTGCTGATTGGAGGGCAGAGTGCCCCAAGGTCGGGCCCTCAGGGCACACAAAGTTGCCTCTTAGGTTTCAGTCAGCTCGCCCACGTTTTTGTAAAAGTGCCTTTTAAAGCACCACCATATGAGGATTATTTGTGTTGTTTCTCAGCACGCTCTCGGGCTGGCCAGATGGCAACCCAAGTCCCCTGTTTGTTAACTAGACCTCAAATGCAGACCATCAAACAAAAATTTAAAAAAAATCCCTTTCCTGAGGCACAGAGTTGATTTTGGGAGTGAACATTGACCTGACATGCTGTCACTATGAATGGGCTCCATGGCTGCTAATCAAAGGTCTGTTTTGGTGGTGGTTTAAATTTGATTATCTGGGAAGATCCACACAGATCCCCCTGTGGGATGGCAGAGGATTTCTGTGCTCTGGTGGGGGTGGTTTTTTTGTTAGATGCAAAGCTGTGTGTGGCTCAGGCTGGAGCTTGCTGTGGGGCTGGATGGAGTCTTGGGCTGCTCAGAGAGGGCTGACACATCTTGGAGAGGGGGAATGAATTGTCCCTGCTGTGGTTAACGCCTAGAAACCTCAGAAAAAAACACATTTCTCTGGGCTGGATGCTGTGCAGATGCTTGCTAAAGATAGCTGTGGCCTGGAAGTGTTCACAGTCCATAGAGGAAGGGTGGAGAGAGAAGCTGAAGTTTCAAGGGCCATGGTCAAGGTCAGAGTGGTGGAGAATGAGGATGGTGACTCATGTGGGTGCAGGGGCTGAGCTGGAAGGGCTGTGTTCCTGCTGCACAGCCCTGGGGACAGTGACAAGTGGGGACAGTGCCTGGGGATGTAGCTTCAGCCAAGAGCTGCCCCCACCAGCTGCATCCCTCACCATCTCTTGGGCCCCTGGAGTTGAGGGCTGTGCTGTGTGTCCTCTGAGGAAACCAGCACCTCCCAGGCTGCTGGGGGAGTGGAGGTGGTCAGTGCTGCTGGAGGAGGTCACCATGCCCAGGCTGGCCAGCACACATCTCCCAGCCTTGCACCCTGGTATGATTATTTTTCCTTTTTTCCTTCATGTGAGCAGAGTCCTGTGCCTGAACTCTGATCTCCTGCCCCCTGAGGGAGCCAAGGCAGGGGCAGCAGGGGTGGGCTGGGGTTGGTGGTCTCCAGTGCCAGTGGCCAAGGCAGCACTGGGGCTCCTCATGGTGTTCCTGGCCCCGTGCAGCTTTGCCCAAAGTGCCACCCGTGTCCCCAGCTGAGTCATGGCAGTGTGAGCCAGCACAGCAGAGCTGGGATGAGCAGGGTGAGGGGAAGGGGGTTTGCTTTGAGGGAGCCTTTGGTTCTGCAGCCTTCGTGCCCTGGTGTGAGGAGCTGTGCAGGCACAGCTCTTCACACACACACTGAGATGATTCTCCATGTGAGCCTGTCCTCTGGCTGAGGGCTTTGAGGGACCAGGGCTGCAGGCAGCACGAGGCCAGCCTGGATGAGGCAGCATCCCCCTCCTGGGGAGCAGGAGATGGCAGATGACTCTGCACTTTTGGCTTTGTTTATTTTTACCTTGCTGCCAGCACTGCCCCCCCCCCCCCACGTGGGACTGCAGACGCGAGCCCAGTGTGACCCAGCCCTTCTGCAGGAGGGCTGACCTGGATTTACCTCCCCTGAGGTCTTTATCCCAACTTTTCCTGGCCCAGACTGGGGAAAAGTCTGTGGCTTTTCCTTCCCTGAAGCTGTGGGGGCAGTGTGCTGAGCCCACAAGCAGCTGTCTCTGTGTGGGTGCTCCCCTGGGTTGGGGATGTGAACGGGGGAGTGGAGCTGTGGAGCAGAGATGCTGCCATGAGATGCTGCCATGAGATGCTGCTGCCTGGCAGAAGGGTTCAGCTCTCAATTCCCTGTTTTTCCCTGAGAGGTTTTGTTTTTTTAAACTTGTCCTGGTTCTAGGGAAGAAAAGTGATGCACCTGTGCCAGGGAGCAAGAGGAGAGCTGTGGCTGCTGTGGGTTTTAAGGATCACAGGATGTTCTGAACTGGAAGGGACCCACAAGGATCATCCAGTCCAACTCCTGACCCTGCACAGACACCCCAACATTCCCACCCTGTGCCTGAGAGCGTTGTCCAAACACTCCTGGAGCTCTGGCAGCCTCGGGGCTGTGCCCATTCCCTGGGGAGCCTGGGCAGTGCCCAGCA
>JBBMKD010000049.1:5268003-5389785 GCA_037834095.1 Argya squamiceps
CTCCTGGAGCTCTGGCAGCCTCGGGGCTGTGCCCATTCCCTGGGGAGCCTGGGCAGTGCCCAGCACCCTCTGGAGGAGGGACCTTTTCCTGGTGTCCAGCCCAAACCTCCCCTGGCACATGGTTTACCTAAACCCAGGTTAACCATCTAAACTGGCTTAGGTTTATATCCAGTTCCCTTAAAAGCTCTAAATAATCACACATCATTGTCTCTAGTGCAAACAGATCCTGTTAAACTGGGCTCTGGGGATCAATTTAAGTTGCCCCCTCTGCCCGTGCCTCAGTTTCCCCACAAGTAGCAGGGCAGTGGGAAGCAGAAGCTCCAGCAGACAGCTTGGAGGTGATGTCTGGTCTCCTTTGGTTGCTGTAGGCTGAAACCCCATGCCCAAGGGTGCAGTGCTCTGCTTCTTTGCTGATCCAGTAGCCTTTTCCTTATTGCTGGCTGCAGGGACAGCCCTGTGATCCTAATTCCTGCATGGCTTGTGCTGCAGGCCTGGCATAAATCATGTGAGAGAGAGCTCCTGTCGCTCATTTCCAGAGGAAAAATAAATGATAACACACACATATGAATGCCCAAGTGTTAATTCAGGGCTGCTTTGCCCCCCTCAAGGGGACCTCAGGCTTTGTGCTCGTGTTAAAAGGAATGAAGGCAGAGTGTCCCTGGGAGCATGTGTAGATGGCTGGAGCAGGGAGGGCAGTGGCCATCCCTGTGTGCTGCCTTTGTGGGGGGATTCTGTGTCAGAGGCTGATCCTGTGACCCCCAGAGCCTGGCTGCTGAGGGGAAGGTCAGCAGCCCTGGACAAAGAGCTTTGTTGAGGCCTTTGAATAAGGGCTGGGGGTTCTGAGGGGGCTTGGGAAGCTGGGCAGGGAGAGCCACTCACTGGGATTGTGGAGCTGGTGGGATGTGGGAAGGTGCAGAGAGACTGGGGGGGCAGCCTGGTGTGGCACAGCCTGGGCACACCTTGATTTGGTGGGTTTTTTTGGCAGGATTTGGTGGGGTTTTCTTTAGTGGTCAGGAAATGCAGATCCATTGGAATTCAGGGGTTTTGTGGAGCTTCACCAGCCTGCAGGGCTGCTGGCCATCCCAGACCCTGGAGCATGTTTGGGGGAAGTGATGGAGTTGTTTTGCATAGATAAAAATCTTCATTTTCTGTCTGCAGAGTGTCATCACACTTCTGAAATGTCTCTCTTTTGCGTGGGATCTCTTTCCATCCTGCTGCATTTTAGCAGCCCAGTAAACCACATCAGGCACTGCTCCCCTTTGGAGATGTGACCTTGGGAGCTGAAATCCTCAAGGACATGTGCTTTAAAAACCCCCCAAAACCAGACAAACCCCCTTTTTCTCTTTAAAAAGCCTGCTCTCCCTTTTATAGATCAGATGAGCACAACTGGTGGCTCATTATCTCCCTGTAATGCCTTGTCAGCATCACTGTGCAGAGAACAGATCTTGTTTTGTAGCGGAAATTATTACATGTGGACGTCAGAAAAGCAGAAGAATACCCTGTTAAAGCCTATTTTTCTGCATGCTTTAATTATCTAAATCTCTCCCCTATTCCTGCCTCTCACATCCTTTACATCTGATTAGCTCTCCTCCTCTCTCCCCCCACCAGAAGGTAAAGGTACCTGAGCCCATTTTTATTCAGTTGCAGACAGGAGTGGGAAATGAATGAGTGACTGGCCACAGCAGCAGGGAAAGGTGGGTTGTTATCATCTCCCCCATGGTAATTGTGGCTTCTCAGAAATCCTGTTATTTTGTGGATTCTCCAGCAGGCTTTGCCCATCCTCTGTTGTTTTGTTGCAAACTTTGCTGCTCTGGCAAACACTGACTGCCCTCCAAAAGAAATCTGGGCTCAACTGTTCAAGCTTTTGTGGCTAAATTCTGGTTGGGGGGTGGTGGTTTCAGGCACTGCTTGTACCCTGAGTCTTCTGCAGTCTGAGCAGAGGCACCAGCAGAGGTCTGGGGCATGGAGGGACCACTTTGGGCAGAACAGATGTGTTCAGTGGGGAGCAGCCCCATCTCCCTGGCATCCCCATGGATGAGGATTGAGGTTCCCTGCCCCATCCCTGCACGTGAACCCCAGAGGGGTCTGGGTTTACTCTGGGCAACCAGGACCCACCAGCCAAGGTTGAGATTTTGCCCTGAGTGAGGCTTTTGCTCATGGAGCTGTGCAGGACCCACAGGGGTCATCCAGTCCAACTCCTGACCCTGCACAGACACCCCAATAATCTCACCCTGTGCCTGAGAGCGTTGTCCAAACACTCCTGGAGCTCTGTGAGCCTTGGGGCCGTGCCCATTCCCTGGGGAGCCTGGGCAGTGCCCAGCACCCTCTGGAGGAGGGACCTTTTCCTGGTGTCCAGCCCAAACCTCCCCTGGCACATGGTTTACCTAAACCCAGGTTAACCATCTAAACTGGCTTAGGTTTATCCAGTTCCTTAAAAGCTCTAAATAATCACACATCATTGTCCCTAGTGCAAACAGATCCTGTTAAACTGGGCTCTGGGGATCCTCTCTCCCTCTCCAGGGTCAGTGTGGATTTTCCTCCCCTGCCTTCAGGGACACCTGGAGGAGACAGCCCAGGCTGGAGATTCCTGCCTTTCCCCAGGCCTGGCTGGAGGTTCCCAGCTTTCCCTGGTGGGGGAACTGGGGCTGTGGAGGCGGCGGGGGCCAGACAAGGTGGCCCTTTGACATTTACAGAGTGGCCTTTCAGAGCTGTGAAGTGTCCCTGCTCCATGGAGGGCTGCCCTGCAGAGCAGCTGCCCTGCCCCGGCACGGGGCGAGGAATGTGGCGCACAATGGCCCAGTGTTGGCCCCCATAAAGCTCTGCTTCTTGTGCCCTCCACAGAGGGGCTCACACAGGGAGGGCTTGGCCCTGGCCCCACTGACTCCCCCACAGAGCCACCTCGGCCTCCAGCAGCTTGGGGTTGAGCTGAGGGAGTGGGGAGGAGGAGAAACCCAGTGTGGGGCTTTTTCCTGCTCTCCCCTTCCCCATGTGCTGCTATTGCAATAACAGAGAAGTCAGCACGTGGGTTGTGAGGGTTCTTGTGTCCTCAGGATGAGAGGATGTGGCCTCAAGCTGCACCAGGGCAGGTTAGGTTGGACATCAGGAAGGATTTTTTTCATGGAAAGGGTTGTGAAGTGTTGGAAGGGGCTGCCCAGGGAGGTGGTGGAGTCCCCATCCCTGAAGGTGTTCAACAAACTGGACGTGGCCCTCAGTGCTCTGGTGATGACCAGTCAAAGTTGGACTCAATGATCTTGGAGGCCTTTTCCACCTCAATGATTCTGTGATTCTGAGCATTGGTTCCCTACCAAAGTGTCTTGGAGCATTTAATTTTCAAATGTGAACTTTTCCACGTTGCCCAGGAAGGTGTAAGAGAGATTTATCCCCTGGCTGCTGTCAGACAGCACAGAAAATCAGCACTGAAGGAGCCCAGCTCACTGGAGGAACACACCATTTTTGGAGACATCTCTTCTGAATCCTCCTAATCCTGTGCAGAATCCTTTTGTCTCATCCCATCAAAGTGTGACAAAGCCTTTTCATGGGGTTTGTTTTAGAGGTGTTTGTAGCTCAGTGTGATTTCCCTCATTCACAGGGAGCACTGTCACTGCTGTTAATTGTGTTAACTGTGTCTGTTCCAAGGACACCCCCGGCCCTGCTGGGGTGACCGAGGGGCTTTGCTGCCTCTGGGGCTGCCCAAGGGGACAGGGCACAGGTGAAGCTGGAGATGGCACCTGGAGATGTCCAGGGAAGGGCTGCTGAGCCCTCACTTTGCTCTTTCTAAGGGCAGTGTGTCCCTCCCCAGCTCTCTGGGGGGATGCTGAGCTGGGCAGGGTGTGGGCCTGTGCTCTGTGCTCCAAGGTGAGGACAATAAATGGATGTGGCAAAACTCTCCTTGTAGGTTTTGCATGGCTCATCTGCAGGACATAGCCTGGTGTGAGACCCATGGAAGCTCCCTTCTCTGTCTCTGCCCCAAAATCTTACCAATCTCATATGTTTTGAAAATAAAGGTACAAGAGCTCAGTGCTGTACTGTTTTGGCTGGGTCTGACATGGTCAGGGAGTCCCTGGGCTCTGACTGGGGCATCCAGGCTTTTCTGGTGTCTGGGAATATATTCAAAATTAATTTCTCCCTTCCTCCTCCTTGGGGGGAATAAAAAAGAAAAGGAAGAAAAGGAATGATTGAAGCTTGCTGAGGGTTTTCTGTTAGACCATTAACTGTGCACAGCTTGTCTCCCAACAGCCCCTAAGGCCATGGTCCTTCATCCTCCCATCCATCTTGTGCCTGTCATGTCCCTGCTAAAATCGAGATGTTTGTGTGGAGGAGGAGTGGGGACCCCTTGCAGATGTGGCTGCACATTGTGGTCTGTCTCAGATCACAGATACTTTTTAATGATTTTTTTCCCCTTGTGATGAGGCCTGGAGTTCCTGTGCAGTCTGTACAGCTCCCAAGCCCTTCCCCAGCCACCAGACCTGGCAGAAAATCATCTGCAGGATGCTCTGTGGCTTCAGGGGCTGTTCCCTGTTCTCTCTGCCCTGCTCCTGAGACACTTCCAAGTGGGCTCAAAACTGTCTGAGTCCTCCTCTTCACCAGTGTCCAGGAGAGGGCTGGGGTGTCTCTGGTGTGTCCCCTGGACTTCTGTACCTGTAAAGCTGCAGTCCTGTGTAAAACCCCACCTCAGGGAACACAAATCCCTTGACAAGTGCCAGGATCCTGTGGCTCTTTCCCCTTGAGAGGGGTGGAAGGGAGCTGTGGGGGCTGGGGATGAAACCAGGCTGGCTTTTGCAGATGTGTTTTGGGGTGTGGGCTGTCCCCTGCCCCAATATTTTGCTTTTATTTGCCCTGCCCCATGTGTGTGGGAATGCTGTGTCCCAGTCCAGCCCCAGGGTGTCTCCTGACGCAGAACCCAGGGATGAGGGATGAAGGATGAGGGTGGTCAGGTGAGCTCCTGCCTTGGGGGGATCCCAAACCTGGCCCTTGGAGGGTCAGATCATTCCATGCTGGGTCCAAGCCTTGGATGTGACTGTGCCCTGACCAGCAGTCACTGCCTGCTCCTTTTGCCAGTGCCTGGTGTGCTGGCTTTGGTGATGGTTTTAATCAGTAGGAAACATCTGTACAGTTGATGGATGATGTGATGGTGATACACACCACCTACATGGTCTCCAGAGTGAGTGTATTCATAAAAAACTGGGAGAAACCAATGCTGGCAGGAGACTTTGCTTACTGCAAGTCTGGTTTTATCCCAACACGTATTTGTATCAATTCTTTGTGAGAGCTGAACGTTGGCTGGCTTCAGAGGGGTTAATCAGCATCTGAAGTGCAGTTGAGTAATTGATGTTGCTGCATCAAAACGTTTCCCTCTTCCCACCCCCCTTGTTCCCCCCACTTCCCCCCAAAACGAAATTCTTGGCTGATGCTCAAAATCCAGCTCAGTTCTCACTGTGCAAGTATTAAACTGTGGGTCTTTTCTTTCAAATTTCTGGATTTTTATGGGCACAATTGGTCTGTTAACAGGATTTTTTTTTTTTGGTGGTTTCAATGCATTTATATCATTGACCTTTGCTTTAAAAAGTGTCTGACAGACTTTGCTGGGCTGGAGCTATAAAAAGGAGTGTTGTAAGGGGGCTTTATTCTGTGGAAGCAATGACCACAGGCAAAGCTTTATATTTGCTGAGTGATTTAATTCTTGCACATGCAGGACTTGGCTCTGTGCCATGTGTAACATGTTGAGAAAAGGTCTGCTCAAGAGGCATTCAAACCAAACTTTCCAAACAGTCTTTTTTCTTTCTTTTTTCCTTTTTTTTTTAAGCTTTCTTTCCTGTTATTTCTAAGCTAACAAGTAAAATCAAGGGACTGTGCCCCAAAATGCTGAATTGAGCTCTAGCAGGGTCACTGGGGAAATAAACCTCCTTGAAGGGAATGAAATGGGAGTCAGGGTGGAAGCAGGGAGGAGGAGGAGGGTGTCATTGAGGGAAAGGCTGGATCAGGCACAGGAGGGAGTCAAACAGAGCTCTCTGAACTCCAGGAGAAAGGCAGGGAGGGTGAAGATGATGCAGCTCAAATGCCTGGTCCTGTTAACCCCTGCTCATATGGTGCATCCCCAAAGATGTGTTTTCAGGCTAAACATCAGATTTTCCTCCCCGGAGCACTTGCTTTTCCCTGCCTGTCCCTGCCCTCTCACAGGAAGAGCAGTAGCAGTCAGGAGCAAATAATAAAAAAGCTGCTTTTTGTTTGCACTTATTTTAAACACTGTGACAACGTTTGGATTAATGTTGGGTCTTGTGAAAAGCTCTTTAAAAGTCAAACACCCTGAGCTGCTTACCAGCCAAACACACTGAGCTGCTTTACCAGCATGCCTTTGAGTTTTGCATCTGCCTGCTGCACTTCCAGATAATGGCCTGGAGAGCAAGGAAACATCACATTTCTTTCTTCTTCTTGTAACCAGGCCATTAAATATGCTTGAGATTTCAGATTCTCAGCTGTTTAACTGTGTAGCCCCTTGGGCTGAGGTCCATATTTTGGTGAGTAGTTCCTCTTCCTTTGGAAAGCTAACCAGCAACCAACAGGAATACTGAGTTATGCTAATTTCTAACAGAAGCACCAAAACATGGCAATCTCCTGCCTTTTAGTTAAAAACAACACATCAACAACACATCAGTGCACCAAACATCTATTAGTTTTAATCAGCAGATTTTTCTGGAGGCTTTTAGGAGCAAATTGTGCCTTGCTCACTCTTCCCAGGAGGAGAGGAGGAACAATGGATGAGCTTTGTGCAGGCACAGTGAGCCCTGAAATGCTGACTTTAAAAAGTGTTTCGAAGGCGTTTAAAAGGTGTTTGAAGAGGGTGGAGGTTGTGCAGGGGAGAGCTCAGAGGGTGATGCAGGGTGTAAGGGCTGTCTGTGGGTGGTATTGCCTCCCCTGCAGATAAATCCATCACCTGGAGGGGACCAAATGCTGTTTAGTTGGGTTCACAGAATCACAGAATCACTGGGTTGGAAGAGACCTTCAAGATCATCGAGTCCAACCCAGCCTAACACCTCAACTAAACCATGGCCCTGAGTGCCACATCCAGGCTTTATTTAAACACAGCCAGGGATGGTGACTCCACCACCTCCCTGGGCAGACCATTCCAGTACTTTATCACTCTTTCTGTGAAAAACCTTTTGCTAATATCCAACCTGTATTTCCCTTGGTGCAGCTGGAGACCGTGTGTCCTGTTCTGTCAGTGCTGCCTGGAGAAAGAGACCAACCCCCACCTGATACAACCACCTTTTAGGAAGTTGTAGAGAGTGATAAGGTCACCTCTGAGTCTCCTTTCCTCCAGGACAAACATCCCTCAGTCGTTCCTCACAGGGTTTGTGTTCCCAGCCCCTCACCAGCCTTGTTGCCTGCAGCAGGCAGGGCAGGGGCTCCTGCAGGTGCCCCCAGGGCTGTTGGGGATGTGCAGAGGCCCTGGGTGCTCCCTGTCCCTTGGCTTGGCCGTTCCTGGTGGGATCAGCCCCCTCCAGCGTGCCCAGGGCTGGATGGGAAGCAGCATTTCTCCATTCCTGTGATTCCTCTGAGGGTTGAGCTAAGTGCTGCTGGTGTATAAAGTCTGTTATGAAAGGAAAGCGTTGGAAGCCTCTGTGTGGAGAGAGTGGTGCAGAAACCAAAGGAATGAGGGTAACCTTTGCTTTTTATAGCTCCTGGTATTTGTTTGCTCATGGCAGCCACCAGCAATGCCCTCTGTGTTCACAGCACAGTGCTCCACCCTCCCTGCAGTCACACTGTGCCCGAGTAAAGTGCTCCTGTCTTGGGCAGCTGCAGTGGAAGCCTCTCTGGGGAAGGGAGAGCCCTCTCTTGTCTCTCCCTGGCCTTACTGGGTAGAATTCAGCTGGACAGAGGGGCCTTGCCCAAGTGTCCATGGAGATGTGGGAGGGTTAATGGGATCATGGAGGAAAAGAGGAGGGAGTGCAGGTGGCTGACACCTGCCCTGGCTGCAGCCAAGCAGGACACACGAGCTGCTGCCCCAGCTCCCAGGGGAGCCAGGAGGGCAGGTGGTGAGCAGGGAATTGTCTGCTCACGTGAAAATCTGGGAGGTGCTGCTCAGCTCTGGTGTGGAGGGGAGAGGATGAGCCACGTGGGTGCTCTGGGGCTGTTCAGGCACAGTGACCACGGGTGTGCCAGTGTCCTGCAGGACCCAGGGCTGGTGCAGGTGCTTGGTGGAGCAGGGACTGCAGAGGGGCTTTTGGGAGCATCTGCTGGGGCTGATGCAAGGGGATGGCTCTGGGCCAAGGCTTTCTAGAATGAGCAATGATTTCTGGTGCCCAGCTGGAAATTGCTGTCAGGGCAACTGCCTTGGCAGACACTCGTACTTCCCTGAACTCCCCAGCACTTTTTGGAAATGCTTTCCCCTGGGTTTCATGTCCTGCCTCCAGCAGAAAGGAAGAAAGGGAGTCCAGAACTCTGCCTGCAGGTTTGTACCTTGGATGGCTCCCAGCACAGCCAGGTCTCACTGTTTGTTTTTCCCTCTGCAGCTCTGGGAGGTGCCAGTGCAAAGTGGGTGTCACGGGCCCGAAGTGTGAGCGCTGCAGCGAGGGCTTCTACAGGCTCAATGACACCACGTGTGAGCCCTGCCACTGCAACAACCACTCCCAAACCTGCCACAGCTCCACAGGTGACTGTGTCCTCTTGTCCCCCTGGGGGTGCATGCTTTACCTGCCCCCCCTGTCTCTGGTTTTCCTGTTCTCATTCAGCACACTCTGCTCTTATCCCCTTCATCTACATCTTGTTGCCTTGTGTACCCAAAATCTTCACCTGAAAGCTGAGGTGGAAATGCAGTGTTGGGGTTGGTCTCCTTTGAAGGAGGGCAGTGAAGGCTGTGTGCTCTAGGCCAGGCTGCAGTGCAGAGCCCTCCTTCAGCAGCCTGTATCAGAAACTGGGGCTCTATTGTTCTCTGCACTTACACAAACACACAACATGGGCTTTTAAAGGCCTTTTGTGTAACTGCTGTTTACCTGGAAACATACCCTGTGCTGGCACTGATGTAAGGGGCCTTGCTGCCTCAGATAACAGGATTAGAGCTGGTAACAACTGGCAGCATCTAATTAATATTGCCCACTTTTCATAAATTGGCCTTGTTCATGTTCTGTGATTATTTTTGACTGCCTCTCACTCAGACAGATGTTGATGGAGGGCAAATGTGGAGGCACCTGTGCTTGAACAGCTCTTGGGAGGACAGGGGGGAGCCTTAGTGCTTTGCCATCTCGACTGGAAGGAGAGAGAGATCCTGGAGGAGCTCTGTTATGGGACTGCCTGCACAGCCCCCACTTCTGCCACAGCACTCGAAATCCCAAATTCTCCTCAAAACCTCCAGGCTGAAAGGCAGTTCTGTAATATTTATCCAGGAGCTTAGAAAGGGATAATAGTTAAAAGTAATGTTGGAGAATGTGTTGGTGGAGAGGCAGAACTCATGAAAGCAGGTATTTCTGGGCAGTTTGTGCCTGTTTGTCCCCTCATGGGCTGTGTGTTTGCAGCAGAGGAGTGTCCTGCTCCATGGGCACTGGGTCTGTGCTCCCTGAGGGTGAATTCCTGCGTTCCCTTGGGGATGAATTACTGCATTCACTCCTGTTCTGAACCCTGTGTGCTTATGTCCTACCAGTACTGACGGATACAAGGCTGTCACTAAGGCTGTGCACACATCAGCTGTGTTACTGATTTGGAGCTGGCTGTGTGGGTTTTGTGAAGGAGGAGGATAATCTGCTCTTCCTTTTTTTTTTCCCCCTCAATGTTCTTCCTGCTCTCGATTTATCAAAGAAAAGCCGGCACAGATCTTGCTCCTGGGATGGGGCTGCTCTTTCTGTTGATACTGCCCAGTGCTGCCCACAGCAGTGCAATGAAAACCCCTCATTTTGCTTAATGACCTATTGTTCATTAGACAATTTTCTATTTTATTTTATTTTTAAATTTTCCTCCATCTGCTTTATTTGCTGCTGTGGCTGAGGGAACCAAACAAAACCAGAACAGAGAAGGAAGTTGATTAGAACTTAGATTGGACGCCTGCTCTAGAGAGTGCACTCTGTGTGACCTCCTCAGCTTTACATTAATTCTATGTAGCCTTTGTCCAATTTCCAAAGTTTCTTCCCATTAATGCTATACTTTGGGCTCCCTCTGCTGGCTCTGCAGCCGGCTCCTGCTTGGCATTGCTCTGTCCAGGAGGCATATTTCAAATTGCTGGGCATAAATAAATAACTTGGGCAGCAGGAGCTCCCCAGCCGACAGCACTTCCTGTGCCACGACCCCTGTGCTCCGTGGTGTGTCTGCACTGGGGTGGGCTGGTGCTTCCCAGCTGGGCTCCTGTGAGGTCTGATCCTTCCTGAGGGCATTATCAGCATGAGAAGGGCTATTAATTATTGAGGCTCTGCACAGCAATACCTGATTGCACACCGTGTGTGCCTGGCTGGGCAGTGTGCTGACTCAGGGAAACTCAGCCATTTTGCAGGGCTGTGGAGATGGATGGGGGTGATTTCTGCTGATGGGAGAGACATTGCTCCTGCACTGACCAAGGCAACACAGGTGTGAGTCCAGATTTATGCCTCTGTTAGTGCCTGGGCAGAACAGTCCAAGTGCTTGCTGTGACTAGGCAGGTGAAATTCCCTGTCCAGGACATCCATCCCACTGAAACTGTTGATCCAGGTTTGCAGCTGGAGAAACCAAGCCTAGCAGATAATTTTCCCCTCTAAACCTGACATCTCTCCCACAAAAACCACTGGCTCGTGCCTGACAGGCTGCTGAGGGAAGAGCAAACAGTGTGTGGGAGGTGATGCTGAGCAAAGGGTGCTGGCAGGGACCTGCTGGGTGGGTGAATCAGCCACTTCCTGGGTTTGCTTCCTGCCCTTGGCATCAGGGCTGGCTGCAGGGACATGCCAGGCTGCCTGGGGATGCTTGGCTGTGGAGTCATCACTGTGGGAATTGAGGAGCAGCAGCCGTGTCGGGCTTGTGAGGGAGCCAAACTGTTCTGATATTAATAAGAAAATCTGCTGTGGTCTTTGTAACAGTCAGCATAAACCTCAATCAGGATTTTTTTCCTGTGCTTGATGTTGATATGAGACTTCCCCATCCCCCAGCAGCACTGCTGGATCAGCTCAGTGATCTGTCTGTGCTCTCACACTGCTCTGGGGCAGTTTACAGAGAGGGCTGGTGCCTTTGCAGAGTGAGGTACATGGGATTTAATCAAATCTTCCCTCAGCTCCCTGCCACCTCACCCAGGAGCCCGCTGAATTACAGCATGTTCCTGGTGATGGATGGGCTTTATATAGAGGCTGTGATTTGGTAACTAAGGAGATTTTTCTTCTTGGTCACAGTAGCATCAAAATGCAATTTGGAGGCCATTAGGACACGGCGTCTGTGCAGACACGGCACGTCGAGTTTCTGATTCAGGGGCTTCCCCAGCAAGGGCAGGAGGCTCATGGAGCCCCCACTTCTCCTCTGCTTCTCTGGGAAGGTCAGTGACTGCTGCTGCCTTGTCCTGGGGTGGAGGAGCTGGAGCCACGCTGGTAGGATGGAGCTGCCTGCCCCCGAAGCAGGACACTGGCATGTCCTCCCCCCTGACCACCAGCTCTGGTGTACAGGGAGAGGCTGCACACAAAAACCCAAAGGCATAAACCTGAGGGACCCCTCACGAGAGGGGGGGACTGGAAGCATCAGTGTTCCATCTCACTGGTACAAATGCAAACTGACACTGCTTTGCATGAGGAGGATTTTAACACTGATAACTGGTGGTTACCTGCAGTGACCTTTCAGTGGTGAGCTGTGGGGCCTCTCTGCTGGGGCCACCTGCTTTTTCCCATTATCTGTGTGCCTGTGGAGCCAGGGGATGAGGATCAGAAGGTCATCAGAGGCCACGATCATGTTTTGGCCCGAGGGCATCCAAAACCACCTGTGAGCTCAGATAATTGAGTGTGTTCCACGTGGATTCTCGCTCCAAATGTTCTGCTCCAGTTCCTGCTGCTGAACGTTTGCTTGTTCTCCTCTCTGTTCTGCAGGCACCTGCCTGGACTGCCAGGAGAACACCGAGGGGAAGCACTGTGAGCTCTGCAAGGAGGGGTTCTATCTCAGCACCCACCCTGTCCACAGCTGCCAGCAGTGCCCCTGCTCCACCGTGGCTTCCACCGGCACCTGCCACATCCGTGAGGCTCTTGTTTTGGTCTAATTCCTCATGATGGAGGTTCCTCTCCTCAGTTAAATTGCCCCTCAGAGTGTGTCAGCCCAGCAAGGTGTTTTATGGCCTGTGGAGCTCCTGTTTGTGTGCACTGGAAGCAGCACCTGCCGTGATGGGTCCCTGGTGTTTGTGTTGCCTCTTGTGAGAGCAGCTGTGCAGGGGAGGGATCAGAATCACAAAATGGTTTGGCTTGGAAGGGATCTTAGAGTCTAGTTCCAGCTCCCAGTGTGATGCTGCAGTCTGCTCTGAAGAGCCTGTGAAGTTTTGCAGAGGAGCTGCTGAGCTGTGGCAGCCAGGAGGGGGGCAGGAGATGCTCAGCAGGGCCATGTAGCCCTCCTTACTTCTGAGCCTGCTTCTGAACATCTCCATGGGACTCCATGCAGACATTCCTCAGTGTAACTGACACAAGTCAGAGCTGTAATAGTCACACGTAAGACTTTTTTTGATAGTTCCCTAATTCATTTTGCAAGCAAGCTGCTTCTGACTTTGTATAGGCCCAGAAGTTCTTTTGGATTGAAGCATCCCTGATATAGTTCCAGCTGTTCTCTGAAATTGCCTGTTTGAGATGGAAGTGTTCTGAAATAATGATCTATTTCCTTAGCAACGTGCCGAGTTCGCTCTCAGAGGGTTGGTACAAGGCATCAGAACTCCCCAAAGCTGTTTTTTCCCCTGCTAACAGAGAAATTTCTGCAGTTCAGAAGTTGTGTTTTCAGCTCAGAATTTGAGATCAGTCAATACTTGGTGGCTGCTGATTTTTGTCAGGGTGCCTTGTGGTCAGCTCCCATAGAACAAACCCCACAGAACAAACCCCACAGCGTGGGTGTCTCTGTACAGGGGCCGTGGCAAATCCCTGCTTTCCTTTCTGTGTTCTCAGAGCCTGGAGAGAGCATCCCGAGGTGTGACAAGTGCAAACCAGGGTACACTGGCCTCAACTGCAACCAGTGTGACAAGGGCTACTACAACTCAGACAGCATCTGCCTGAGGTGTGAGTGCAACGGGAACGTGGAGCCGGCGCTGTCCCCCAGCGTGTGCCGGCCGGACAGCGGGGAGTGCATCGGCTGCCTCTACCACACCACGGGCTTCCACTGTGAGCTCTGTGAGGAGGGCTACACCAGGGACTCCGAGGGCACCAACTGCACCAGGAGAGGTAAAAAATGCTGCTCGAGTCACTGTCAAGGCTCACTGTGCAGCTGCCCAAAGGCTGGGGAGGGAATGCTGTTAGTTGTTTGCATTAGTGTGGATTCATCCGGCCTCTGGTGCAGAGAAGAAAAACAGATTTTGTAACAGAATCACAGGATGGACTAGGTTGGCTCTAAGATCATCTAGTCCAGACCTAACACCTCCTCATCAACTAAACCATGGCAACGAGTGCCATGTCCAGGCTTTTATTAAACATGTCCAGGGATGGTGACTCCACCACCTCCTTGGGCAGAAGACTCCAGTGTGCACTCGTTGGTGCCTACTGGCCTTGAAGGGTGGTTTAGAGTTACCTCTGTAACCACCCTGATTCCAGACCCTGGCAGGCACTGCTAGTGAACAAGCTGGAAAATACCACTCTATTTGTAGTGTATTTAATGTAGAATGAGAGAAGATGGCTCTGGAGTTGCTCCTTCAGTGGTTATCTGGAGATCGGTTTTCATGGTGGATGTCCAACGCCATGCATGGAAACATTACTAGTGTGAGTATTAGATGAAAGAACCCCTAGAGTTCAGGGAAGTATTTGGGCACAAAATTGCTGTTTTCATGGACAGAGATTCAGTTCAGATCTTCCATCAGGAGCTAATGTGGTTTTCACTCCTGTGCTGCTCTCTGGGTGTGCAATCACAGAGTCCTTCCCTCTCAGGGAGGTGATCAGTACAACAAAGTTGGATGCTCATTCGCTGTAACAGGGCTGGGAATGGCACTTTTACATCAGCTCATCCTTTACCTCCCCCTGCACAGCTCTGGCTTTGTGCAAGGATCCACACGACCTCGCTCCATTAAAATCTGTATGTATGGCTTTGCTTGGGTACTTGCAGTTTTCACCATTCAGTTTAATTTAAATGGCATTGTTATAGCCAGTTCCTGATGGGGGGAAAGCCTGTCCCCTTTCAAGGGGGCTGGGAAAGCTCCTTGAGCTTTCCTCTCTCCTTGACACTTACATTTTCCCTTTTTTATTAAGCAATTAAAAATATGTCCAGCTTCTTCAATTAAAAATATGTCCAGCTTCTTTCCAGTTCCTAAAACAAAAATTGCCTAAAAACTGACATGCTGAGGTTACTGAGCATTAGGTTGTTTTAGGTTAAGATTTTCATAAATCCTCACTGCATTTGAGTGGCATCTGGAGTGAAATCATCACCCAGGCTCTGTCTCAGTGGTGGCAGGTGAAATGAGACAGCAGGTTCAGTACAGCCTGGGCAAAGCTCATGTATCCACAGGGGCCAACCAGAGTCTTCAGCCTGACCAGCATTCTGGTGCTTCCAAGGCAGATAGAGGGGATATCCAAAGGACCAAAGTGAGTGTTTTCAGCCCCAGAGCAGGTGGTGCTCCTGCTGCCATGGGGAGGCCCAGCAGAGGCTCAGTGCTGGTGCAGTGTGGCTCTGTGCCACCCAGCCAAGCCCCACAGCCTCCCCGGGCAACGGGCACGTGGCCTCCTGCCAGGGCTCCTCCAGTGCAGGAGGCAGCAGCAGCTCCGCAGAGCCGGCGCTTCAATCAAGCAGCTGGAGCTGAGGCTCCTGTCAAAGCTGCCAAAGCAGCCCATTGAGAGAGCAGCTGCTGCTCTCAAGGAGCTGCTCTGGGACATCTGGAGGGCTGGCACGGCCCCGGGAGCGGAACAGGCAGCGCCGTGTCACGGCCCGGAAGCGGCGCCGGGGCCAGGGCCCGGCACTTCACCGTGACGTCCCTGGGAGTGCCAGGAAATGTCCTCACCCCGGCCTCCGTGCCAGCCCTGAGCTGATGCTGACTCACAAATAAAGCCCAGAAAAGGGCTGTTTCCTTGCTGGTGAATCAGCCATTGTGTCGGTTCTGTTTTTTCCCCGCTTATAGCTGCTGGCGGAGTTTGCCAGGGATTGAGTGTTGGTGAAGGAATTCGGAAAGGGTGACTGAATTCCTTATGCCCTTTTCCCAAAGCCAAAGGTTTTCCAGGAATCTCTTGCTTCCTATCACAAAATTTGTCTGTTATGCCATGAGAAATGCCTTCTGGCATTCAGCATCCTGAGTGTCCTTATCAATCTAAGACAGGAGCTGTAGAGAACAGAGGAGCTGCTGCAGGGACGGGACTCTGAGCAGGAACCTCAGTTAGGTGTGTGATGCCCCTTCCAGAGGAATTTCTTTGCTGCTTGCCTGAACTGGGAACGTGACAGCCCAAAGTTAACTTGTGGGAGTTCCCCTGAGGGCCCGTGGCAGGACATGTGCTGAATATTTCCAGCTCCTGTTGCCATTGGAGATGCAACTTAGTGCAAAATTAGTCCTTCGGAAGTGACTCTCCTCCTCAATCATAATTAGTAGATGTTCAGGAGAGCTGGAAGCTGGATCCATACAGCATGGCACCATCAGCTGTAATTGCTGCAGCTGTATGTGGATTTGAAATGAAGTTGCTTTTCTGTTGGCAGGAAGAGAGTGGGAAAGAGGATGCAGAGAGTCCTGTGGAGCAATAGGTGCAGAGAACATTCTGGCTGATTGAGGCTTCAGCTTGTGGAGTGTTCCTGTTGCCTGGACTTGAGAATCTAAAATAAATCAGGTTATTCATGTGAGGAAATGCTTTATTAGCTACATTTGCGAGCTTAATGCTACAGATTTATGGTACTCTCAGAGGCCTGTAGCTCAACAGGTTTGATGCAGGCATAATGAATTCACATCCCACTTCTGAGATCTCAAGGTTAACCTGACTCCTCTGAGAAGGGAGTTACCCGTGGCTGCTGGAAGCAAGGCAGGTTCCTGGCTATTTAGTGCCAAGGAGAAGACAGAGCACAGTCTGGTAGTTCCCATGTTCTGATCCTTCCTGTGTGCACCCATGGCAGCAGCCGAAACCAAACCAAGATCCCACTTGGCCTCTGCTGTGCTCAAAAGGTTCTGAAGAACATCCAGAGTATTTTTTTATTATAATTTGGTGACCTTCTGCTTGTGGCTGTGTAGACTGGGGGTCTCTGTGTGGCTTGTGTATGACTTCATTTGAAAGCAGAACTGAGGTTATTTTGCCCTTTTACCTAAAGTGGTGCAAACACTGAACCCGCTGCAAAATGCTGGGGTGGCTGAGTACTTGTGGTTCATTTTTTCAGTTTTGATCTTGTTTGTACAAGTAGGGCAGAAATAATAATACTGTGAACAAAATCCTGCCTCTGGTGCACTGGCTGTGAAGGGTTTAAGCTCCTGGAGTTGCTGTGTCTGAGTGTGCAGCCAAGGGACACGTTGGTTCACAGTCTAAACTTGCTGAGCTTGGTAAAACCCCGTTTTCCTGGTCTGAACAGGAGCTGGACTGGGACTTGCTGTCATCAGGAGCTGCTGTATTGAACCCTGAATCCTGACTACGGCAGCTGTACCTCAGCACCAGACTGTTCAGAGCAGTCCTGTAGTCCATGGGCACTTAGCACACAGAATTATATTAAAAAACCCCAAACACAACCCTGGACAGACCTTTTCTAAACTGCTTTGAAAAAACACAAGTTTAGCAGTGTAGCCTTAATTGCCATAATAAATGTGATACGAATGTCAAATCTCCTAGGTTTGTGTTTGATTTTCAGCTCAGCAGATTTTTTTATTGATCATCTTTTAATTTGTTTTGTAGAAGCCACTCTTGGCCTACAACCAGCAGAGTTTGCAACTTCTGCTCCAAATACCACCAAGGCCACATCCTTTTCCACGGCAGTGCTAAACAGTACTTTGTCACCAACAACTCTACAGACAATATTTCCCATAAGCTCCTCTGACAACAGCACCTCTGCCTTCGCAGATGTTTCGTGGACTCAGTTTAACATCATCATTTTGACAGTGATCATCATCGTTGTGGTCCTGCTAATGGGCTTTGTGGGTGCTGTCTACATGTACCGTGAGTATCAGAACAGAAAACTGAACGCTCCCTTCTGGACCATTGAGCTCAAGGAGGACAACATCAGTTTCAGCAGCTACCACGACAGCATTCCCAACGCCGACGTGTCGGGGCTGCTGGAGGACGATGGCAATGAGGTGGCCCCCAATGGACAGCTCACGCTGACGACCCCCATGCATAATTATAAAGCTTAGAAGTCATCCAGCTGTCCCAAAGTTTGCTTCTCAAAAAGGTACAGGGCTCGTGGAAGGGGTGTCAGGATCCGTGCCAAGGCTCCACGCAGAGGAATTTGCTCTTCAGATCCTCTCTGGTGCCAGGCGTGCTGTAGCTTGCAGGTGAGCAGAGGACAGTGCAGTACATCTGAATTGCAGGTAGTGTGGTGAAATACATTCAGTGTCCTGTTCTCCATAAAGATCCATAGAATTCACTGTTGTTATGAACTGGATTATGCTGAATTGAAAGATTTTTTTATGAAGAGGTGGTGGTGGGGTGGAGAGAGCAGAACCCGATGAGGAGTCAGAAGCTACTTGGTTTCCAGCCAACCCAACACTTGTGTCTTCATCCTTTAGTTTGAGAAGTAGCTCATGAATTAACAGTGGAATTTCAGGAAACAGATCTTTGGGAAGGCATCATCTTCATTCCTGATAGAAACTTGTTTGAAAAGGAGAACAAAAATAAAAGGGAAGTCATTGTTCACTGTATTACCAAAAGGCAAGTAGGAGGAGTGAGTTGCACACTTATAAAAAAGTCACCATTATCTGTTCCCACTAAGCAGGGAAACAGGAATAAAAATCTCAAGAACATTTGAGTTAGGGAAGAGACTAAACTTTTCCCTTTCTGAGTATTTATACAGGGTGATGATGCTATTGAGACATAGCAATCCATTTTTTTCTAGAAGGAGTTAATGAACTTGTATAGTTTCTGTGCAAGGGAAGACGACAAGACATCTCAGGGTTGCCATGTAAAAATAAAAGCCAGGCTTAATACCCTACCCTGATAGAAATGGTGTGTTCTGTATATAAAATGTAATATATCTTCTTGGAATTGTATTTGTAATTATTTGTAAAAAAGACAAGCAACCAACCGACCAACCAAAAAATCCCCAACAACAAAACCATGAGCCCCTCCCCAACCCCCACTCCCCAGGTCATGTTTTATCCTCTAGGTTTTAATTGTACAGAGGTTAGTGACGTTGTTTTAAAAAGAAAAAAAAAAACATGAGGATTGTTTAAAATACTGTAAATGAGATGGCAATATTGTTGGAGCTGGGCCTCTGGCAAACACCAACTGCTTAAAGCTTTTCTTCCACTGTCATTGAATAATTTCTTTTTTAGAGAAAATGTGAGTGCTCCCTACTTGTATCTTGTCAAATTTTGCCATTCCTTTAAATACAATGTGAATACCAATGTTGCCATGGCTAGGGCTGAGTAGGTGTCCAAAAATTGGATGCACCAATGTATTCCTTGCTTTTGTGTCTCTGTACAAAATGCAAATACACTGTCACAAACACGCTGAGAGCCTGGGCTCAATGGCTGAGGTTCTGCCCAGTGGGTGCTCATGGTGTGGAGGGATCCCACTGCCATCCCTGCTGAGCTGGCATGGCTGCAGGGCTGAGCTCAGCCTCCTGAGGGCCAAAAAGCAAAGATCTCCCAAAGATTTGGGTGGAAACAGCCTTGGCATGAGGAGCTGGCAGGACCCGGTCTGCGCTTCGAGGCTCGGAAGGTAAAAGTGCACAGATGCTTTCAGAATTTAAAACAGCACAAGGTGGTGGTGGAGAATCAGCTGCCAAAAAACCCTCTGCAGGGAACAGGTTTTACAGATTCCCCTGGTTTTGGTGGGAGCTGGTGGGCTGTTAGCAGAGAGAACACACAGCAGGGCACAGGGAGGTCACACCATGGAGCTGCTGGGTTGGTACCTGCAGTGTGTGTCTGTGCCTCAGGGCAGGGGTTGTGCTCCCTGGGCCACCTGTCACACCCCTGGAAGTCAAACTACTGCATAAAAACAGGGCAAGGAACCAGTATTTCCCCTCACTGTTGCCCAGCCTCAGAGCTGCAGCTGTGTTTGCTGTGTGTGGTGGGACAATGGTGGTGCAGGAGCTGGTGGATGTGTCCTCTGAGCCAGGATAAAGTGAGTATTTCTCCAGATGAGAAATGGTAGAGAGAACATGTAGGTTATTTATTTAGTTTTTGGTGCTGTGAGGAGGTTTCTCTTATCTTTGGAAACTTGGGATGGGGGGGAAGTAGGTGATTCAAACACATGCTCAAAGATGCCATTTCTGTCTCAAAAACTTGCTGCCTGATTTAAAGATGAGGAATGGCAAGTCAGAATGAAAATCGTTGAGGATGACCAAGGGAAATGGTGAGGGCAAAATGTGGAATTGCATATAGGCCCAAGCTGATGGAAAAATGCTGATGGAAAAGCTCCTGTTGCCTGTGGTGGGCCTGGGTGAGGTCCCAGGTTTCAGGTAACAAATCTGGCTCATGTCATTCAGAGCAATGTTACTTTTAGTTATAAAACGGGGGAGGACTGGAGGAGAAAATCTGGATATTGCTAATCCTTGAGTTACTCATCAAACTTCTAAAGAGCAGGGTGGTGACAAAACAGAAAATTTCCTAGAAGTTGTAATTATTTAGAGGTGCTGATCTAGAGATACACTTGCACTTGGTCACTTCATGGGGTGGGAAAGGCAGTTTAGGAAGTGTTGGCTTCTGGGACTGATGCTAGCAAGCAAATTAAAGGACAGGTTGTTCACTTTAACATTCTAAAATACTTGAGCAGATTTTTTCATCTCTGCCACAAAACACCTCTTCCTTAAGTTTTGCTGTGACTGTGGGCTGCTTTGTAACAGGAACAGGATTTTGTCTCGCTGTAGAAATAGGGACCATCTGCTCAAGCAGAGCGTGGGCTCAGGTGCTGAGCCCTCCTAGTCCCTGCCTGCCACAGCACAGGAGGTGTTGGCACCTGGGCTGCTTCTGACCTCCAAAGGAATCCAAAGGCTTTGTGCTTGGGAAGAGGAGGAGTCAGGATGCCCTGCAGGGTGGGACAGCTGCTGCCTGTGGCTTGCACAGCTGGATGAAGGGATGGAGACAGCCTGGGAGACGTGATGGGACGCTTGCTTGGGCAGGGGGGACCTGGCTGCCCAGATTGGGATGGCACAGGATGTTCCTGAACAGGGAACACAGAGAGGATGTGGCACTGGCACTGTGCTTGTCAAATGGCAGAATGACTCAGCAGGGACACAGCAGCCACCCAGGCCTTGGCACACAGGAGCAGCAGTAATAAAAGGAGATGGATGCCTCAGCAGGGAAAGGATAAACAGCTTCATGTTTGACTTTGGTGATGTGAGATCAGATCATCCGTGCTCTTACCAGCTCCCCTGGCACCACAGGAGGGGAGGGAGGAGCTGAGCTGGTTGTGTCTCCAGTCACCTTGGGCTGGAGTGTATGTGCAGGGGCAGCAGAGCTCAAACACCAATGCCAGGGTACCGAGGCCACCAGCACCATGATGTGTGTCATCGCTTGTCACGAGGCCTCCTGAGTGCTGAGGTTTGTCCTGAGGTTGGGGTGAGGGCAGGTACACCAGATTTGGACTCTCAGGGCTGTTTTGAGGCCCAGCTGAGCAGCCAGTGAGGGCAGGTACACCAGATTTGGACTCTCAGGGCTGTTTTGAGGCCCAGCTGAGCAGCCAGTGAGGCCAGGGTAGGGCAGCTTGGTGACCTGTGGGGCTGAGGTGGCATTCCAGGTGCACGTGGTGTTCATGAGCACCTGTAGCACCTCCTGCCTGGGAATGATGCAGTGCTGGGGAAGGACACTGATGGCAGGGGACAGCAGGGCAGACAGGGGGTGTGACAGGGCAGGGGGGTGGTGGAGGGGGGAAGCAGCTCCAGGCATGACCCCTGGCAGTGTGAGGGCCCAGCTGGTCTGGTTGGGGTGAGCCCAGCTCAGCAGTAGGGGGAATGGGACAGAATGAGCAGATGAAGGGCACAGGGCTGGGGTGGGACAGGGCTGGGGGCAGCCTGCAGGGCTCCCAGCTTGGGGAGCATTTGGTGAGTGCAGCAGACGTTGCAGAAAAGTGGTTGTGCTAATGAGGAGAGAGATCCAATCTCGTGGACCACTGTAGCTGGAAATAGCTATGAGGAGCATTAGCCCTGGGGAGCTGTCAGGAGATGTCAGCCACTGCAGTGCTAATTCCCTTGGACCAGGCTGAGCAAACTTAGCAAGCATTTAGGAAAGAGGAGGGGATATATCCAGCATCCTCCAGGTATCCTGGGCCAGTTAACCACTGCTGTGCAGCATCATCCTCTTCAATGTTACAGGCAATGTAAATGTGGCAGAAAGTTTGCACAGTCTCCTTTAAATAAAGGATATAAAAATAGTTTTCTCTTTAAAGTGAAGTTTTAGAGTGAGCTCCCGCAGGACTCTGCTCTTTATGTGTCAGAGGAATGGATTAAAATAAGAAAAATGTGGGCCTTAAAAGTTGTACTTGCTCCCATCTGAAACCCATCAGTCTCACTCTACATCCAAATACGGTGTCTCCCAAGCATATGCTATGCTTACAAATGCATTTCTAAAAAGAAAAAAAAAGTGTATGATTTGAATATATGTCAGAATTTATACAGAAGAATGTTATTTAAAATGAATAAAAATAAATGTATATAATTTGTATCTATGCCACTTGGATTTTTTGCATTTGTGTTTTTGTTCATTGAATTTCAGCAAGAGTCTTCCCAGTGACAGAAAGGATTGATTCCAATCTCATCCCAGTAATAACATTTGTTCCAAGAGAATTATTCCTTCATTATGCCCCTGTATGCGAGACGAGAACCAAGGCACAAAAATGTTTTCTATCATAGATATTCCTAAGCACAGTTGACATTCTGTGTCGGAAAATCCAGCTAAAAAATGAGCCCTCTGATCTCTTGTGTCTGCTATGAACCGTCCCAGCCCTCAGCTGTGTTTGGGAGCTCCACAGGCCATGAGTGTTTTCCCACCCTTTTCTGTATCATTCACATGGACACCTTTTGTCAGAGATGTGAATCACTAACGACCAAACCCTCAGAGCAAAGCTGGAAATGGGATGAGGATATTGTATCAGATTTTTCTGCATGACCACAGTTGTCTTTCAAAGGCCATTTTTTGTTACAGATACTCTGAAATCCACATCTGTGCCATCACTTCTGGGAGTGTTTGCAGAGGGGCCTGTGGAAAACTTGCATTTCCTTCTCACTTGGCAGAGTTAGGAAATTGATTTTTGTTTTGCAAACACAACTGCTAAAGGCTCTTTTATTGGTGAAAGCTGTGTCTGACTCTTCAGCCCTTATTAAGCAAAGCACTTGGAGAGGTAAGGCTTCACACACTGAGTGAGCACATGGTTTTGAGTGTTCATTCAGATGTTTGAGCCAGAGCTCAGTCAGTAAGGGCTCACTGGTGAAATTCAAGGGAGTTTATTGAGACCTGATTTGCATTAGCAGAGCAGTTGGATTGTGCATGACTTAACTTAGGAAGAATCCTGCTGTGAACTGTGTGAGGAGGAGGCAGAACTGAGTCTGAACCCAGTGCCCAGAGCAGGGAGTGAGAACAGGAGGGTGAGGGGGACCCATGTTCAGCTGGTGGTGACATGTGCCCTCCTGTGCCAGCACAGCACAGCAGAGAGCAGCTGGCTCCTGTCCTCCACTCAGCCCTACCACTGCACTCACCACAGTCCTTCCCCAGACTCCCTTTAGGACTCTTTGCCTGAGATGGGAAGGATCTCAGGAAGGATCTCAGGCTGCCTTGAGAAGTAGGAAAGTTCCAACACGGCTTCCTGGCACGAGGGTTTAGTGTAATCTCCCCAAATGTGCTACTAATGAACTTAAGGTTAAACAACATTAAGCAGATTATCCGAAGGCAAGTTGTTAACTGCTTCTGAACAAAACATTTCCCAGTCCCTTCTGCCCCTTGCAGCTTCCTGGTGCTACTGCAGGTTGTAAAACACTGGGCAGTGCAGTAAAATTTCCCAGGGAAATTTTCCATCCTGGCCCTGTGTGCACATAGAATTATAGGACCACAGAGTGGTTTGGGCTGGAAAGGACCTAAAAGATCATCTCGTTTCCCCCCCTGCCATGGGCAGGGACACTTTCCACTAGACCAGGTTGCTCCAAGCCAGCTTGGCCCTGAACACTTCAGGGAAGACAGACAGGGATGTATCTCCATATATCCAATCTTTGTCCATCAGAAAGCCACTTCATGAAGTAATAAACTTCACAAGGAGGGCCCTGCTAATTTCCTTTAGACCACAGTGTGTTGTGACTCTGCAGACAGATGTGCTGTGTGTGCAGTGATTTACTCTGTACTTCTGCCTGATGGATGCTGATTTAAAGACCTACATCAAATATGGAACACCTTGCTGAAACCTTAAACAAGAGCAAATTGGTATTATCCTTTCCAGTGAGTGGACTTACTCATTTTGTGAAGATCTACTCTGTAAATGAGGAAAATTCACGTTTCAGCCTGGCTGATCACATCCTGGTGCCATATGGCAGATCTGATTTTGTGAACTTAATTTCAGCTTGGCAGAGGCCACTGCAAAAGGGTTTCAGTCACATAAGGTGACCAATGTCTCTTCAGGTCTCTCATGGGGGAGTTGAAGGGGTTGAACATCCCTTGGGGTCATCAGACCCCAAGTTCAAAGCATGAGGCATGTCCAGTTGGACAGGAGATGGGCTTAAGAGCTTACTTGTGCCAAGTAGTGCCTGGCACTTCCTGGCAGTTTGGGACTCTGCCACAGCTCCATCATGCACTTGTACCCATAAAGCTGAAAGAATGAAGCAGGGATGGGAAACCCACCACTGCAGTGCCACCAGTCTGGGGCATTTGACAGGGGAGTGTCAATCTAAACAGTGAGCTGGTGCAGGTATGTGGAGGAAATGGAGTTCACAGGGCACCAGGCCAAATGGGAATAATAAACTCACAGAATTCATGGCCTGTGGTCAGCCCTTATCTGTGGCCTAATTCCTGGCCAGGTAAAAGTCCTGTTGAGACAGCCTAGAGGAAAGTGAGTGAAACCTGACCTGAGCTGGTACCAAAGAGGAAACCAAATCCAAAAGAGGAAACCAAATTAATGCACAGGGTCACTCTTGTGGGCAAGCCAGGTGAGTGTCCTGCTTCCTTGTGTTACAGAGAATGGTAACAGCAAGTCCAGCCTGAGGCACCACTTGATGCTCGATGCACTCTGGGGACAGGGTGGCTGAAAGGCAGTCCAGGGAAAAATGACCTGGGAGTGCTGGTTGACAGTGGCTGAATACATGCCCAGGTGGGCAAGAAGGCCAATGGCTCCTGGCTTGTACCAGCAATAGTGTGGCCACAGCAGCAGGGCAGTGACTGTCCCCTGTGCTGAGGGGACACATGAGGCACCTCGGGTGCTGTGTCGAGTTCTGGGCCCCTTGTGACCAGAAAGACCTTGAGGAGCTGGAGTGTGTCCAGGGAAGGGAACAGAGCTGGGGAAGGGTCTGGAGCACCAGGAGAGGCTGAGGGAGCTGGGGAAGGGGCTGAGCCTGGAGAAAAGGAGGCTCAGGGGGGACCCTGTGGCTCTGCACAAGTCCCTGACAGGAGAG
The DNA here is from genome assembly GCA_037834095.1 of Argya squamiceps. Lineage (NCBI taxonomy): Eukaryota > Metazoa > Chordata > Aves > Passeriformes > Leiothrichidae > Argya > Argya squamiceps. The sequence goes on from JBBMKD010000049.1 coordinate 5,292,811, forward strand.
GACAGCTGGGGGGTCGGGCTCTGCTCCCAGGGAACAGGAGAAAGATCAATAGGGAACGGCCTCAAGCTGTACTGAGGAGGTTCACGCTGGACATCAGGAGAAATTTCTTCACAAAATGGGTGATTATACATTAGGAAGGGGCTGCTCAGAGGTGACAGAGTCACTGTCCTTGGAGGAGTCCAAGGAACGACCGGACATGGCACTTAGTGCGCTGGGCTGGGTGACGAGGCAGGGAATGGTCGAAGGCTGGATTCCAGATCTCAGAGGTCTTTTCCAGCCTAAATAATTCTGTGACTCCGTGATGATGTAAATATTGCAAGGAGGTATTTCAATCCTGCACACGGTTCAAAATGAATGAAAGGAAGGCAAGGATGCACAGCAAGGGTCGGGAGCTCCACCTGTGACCGGTTCTGTTACCCTGGCCATGCCCAGTGTAGGAGGGGCCACAACAGCAGCATTTAATCAAATTCAGCTTTTCCCGCTGTCCGTGTTCTGAAATGTCCAATGCAGTTACATTTTCTCCCACAAAAAGTGGGAGGGCCGACACGCTTACAACTTTGCTTCACAAAAAAACCTCCCAGATTCATTCAAAATCCGCCTGCGCGGGTGCTGACAGCAGCCGCCCTCACCCCTGCCCGTTAGCACGAGCGGTGACCAGAATGTGAAACTAACGCGTGTTTATTTCTTCCGCCCAGCCCAACGCCGGCTTTGCGCTGCGGGAAACACGGTAAACATCAGCTCCAGCGGCTCTGCCAGGCTCGGCAGGGGCCAGGGGCCTGTGTATCCCTTCAAAAACCTCTTCTCAATGGGAATGCTTTTGGAGCAGGGCCCGGAGAGCGGCGGGGGTCACCGTGCCCGCGTTACCTCAGGCGCCCCATCCCATCGGGCAGCCAGCCCTGGGTTCCTTCCCTCACTCGAGATGGCGCCCGGCCGCTCTCTCCCCCTTGCCCGGCTGCCCCCGCCCCGCTCTGCCCTCACCCATCATGGCGCCGCCCGCCCCGCTGGGCCCGCTGCCCTCATCAAACAGGGCGGCTCCCGTTCAGTTTGCCCTGTGCCCGCCCCCCGCGCGCTGCGTGCCGGCTTCAGCGGCTTCAGCCCGCCCGACACAAAGATGGCGGAAGCGATTGCGGGCGTTTGAATTCCAGGGAAGCCGCCAAATCCTCGCACAAAGGCGGCGGGAGCCGCGGCAGCCGAGCGGCCGTCCATGGATTCGCTGCCGGGGGAGGACCCGACGCTGCCGCTGGCGTTGGAGGGCAGGTACGGGGGAGCTGCGGGGCGGGGATGCGCTCAGGCGGCGCGGGTGCGTGTGGTGGGGCCGGGCCCGCCGGCCCCGGACGGGGGTAAGGGGACCACGGGACAGCCCCCCGGGTGTTGTGCTCTCAGCGCTCTCCTCCTCCTCCTTCCCCAGCGTCAGCTGCCTCCAGCTGCCGGACATCTCCCGCGGAGACCCCCAGCCCGGCCCGCCCGGCGGACAAGGTAAGGCTGGACCGCGGCCGGAGCCCGCACATCCCTGCCCCGCCTCGGTGCTTCGCGCTGGTCCCCAAACCTGCGGGGAGAAACCTCAAACTTGCGGCAAAAACCGAAACCAACCAACCAACCAAACCAACCTAGTGTCCTGTGAATTCCATTTTCCAAACAACAACAAAAAAAGGCTTTTAAGTGATGCCCTTTTTTAGATAATTTAAGAGTCTTTTAAACCACGAAGCGCCAGCAGCTGCTGCCGTGACTGCTGTGTGCTCGCTGCCTGTGGTCATTAGGGCTCTCAGCCTTACGTAAGATGATCAGCGGGTTTGTGCAGCGTGTACTTAAAATACTTGGAATATCCAGTGAGGCCGTGCTGCCTGTGACATTCTGCTCAGGGTTGGGGAAGTTGCACGCTGTGCATCATCCAGTTCTTGCTCTGAGGGATTATTCATGACAGCGCACCTCGCACAGCCTAAATCCGGTGTACATTGTAATTTATATGGGTGATGGAACTTGGGAGTTTGATAGGCAGCTTACTGTGATCAGAAAGGAATGTAGATACTAACACGTAATGTAAACAGGGGGCCAAGCAATGCCTCTCTCACTTCCCAGAAGGTTTTATGTTTAGATTAGTGTAGACCTCTGCCAAATTGAAGCCCTACTTAGAGAGACTCTTTCTGAACTTGTTCTGTCTTCTCAAATGTCTAGTGGTACCAGATGTGGCAGAAGACACAGTGTCACCAGCTCGAGCTCGGACCATGAAGGACTATGAAAATGTAAGCAGAACTTTTAATGTTAGACTTGGTGACAGATTTATGGCCAGGATATTTCCAGTGTGCTGGCTGAAGTGTTGCCTCTTAGTTTCTATCAGTTGACACACATCTTTTGGAGGTGTGACCACATGAATGTCCCTGTCCATGCTTTGAATCTCTGTTTCTTAAGTGTTGCTTTCAAAAACTGAGGCAGGAATTTGTTGTTCAGAGCAGCCAACTGCTGTGCTGAAGTTGTGAAACAAAATTGGCACCCTCTGCTCAAAAGTTCCTGCAGCTTACTAGGAACATCAGAGCTTGGTTTGCACATCTGCTGTTGATTTATTTCAGGGAAGCATCAAGTTTATTTTCATTTAGGTTAGTGAGGGATTTGGCATTTTAATTCATTGACTGCCTTTTAACTTTACAGTATGAGTGTGCTTGGAATGCTTGTGTTGTAGAAGTCTAGTATCACTGTGACAATTCTGTAGATAAAAGTATTTTGGCACTTACTAAAATATGAAGGGAAACATTAGACTTTAAAAATATGTGAATTGTATTGGCTTTTTAAATTGAATAAGACAGTTGGTTATGTCTGCTGAATGATGGTTTGATTGGGGTATGTTGCAGGACAAGGTCCCCATTAAGGACTAGAGGAAAAACTTTCAAGATATTTATTGTTGTGTGAAGAAGCTGTAGAGGGGAAAGCAGTCTAAAATCTGCTACAGATAAAGGCTGTGGCTGCTGCCTTTGGGCTGTGCCAAGAGTCTGCAGTTGCAGTGCACTGCTGCTGTTACCTTTTGTGGCAATGCTGTGTTTGAAGTGAGTATTTCTTACAAACTCTTTCAGTTTCTTGTGGCCTTATATCCCCCCTGAGGAGAAAGCTCTGCTCTTTGCTCAGAGTTTAAAGCTTGTTTTGGAAAGCTTTTGGTAAAGGATGTTTTTTGCAGCCTGTATCTATTTCTCTTTGTCTCTCATTTCTCTGTATTGGCTGGGGTAGACAGACACTGCCTTGGCTTTGGTGTGTGCTTAAAATCTCTTCCTGTGATGTGTGCCAAAGATCTCAGTCCAGAATATACACTTTGCTAGTGGTTTACTCTCTGCAGGGTTCCTGGGCACTGGAAAAAAGGTTGCAGAAGGGAGGAAAAATCTATTGCTGTTTGTCCTGTGTGATGTAGAGCAGGTCTGGCATCCTGGTATGCTCAGACCCCTCTTGTTAAACTGAGCTGTAAAACTTCCCATGGGATGAGAACTTCTATGGATGCCAGCAGTGTAATGAAGCTCAAAGATCCCTTGGCATGAAGGAAGAAAAATGTGCATTAAACACCATTAAACTTATTTCTGTAACTCTGTTATTCATGCAGGCTATAAGAAGGATGTAATGAAGAGAATGGGCTCTGGCCTTGTAGCTCAGAGAGAACAGGATGGGTGTAATGACCCTTTAGTGGGCTAAAAAGTGTAGGAAAGGTCCTTTAATGTCTATACCTGGAGAAGGTGCTGAGCAGGATAATGTTGGAGGTGCAGATTTTTGAATTATTTATGGTGTCCCTGTTGGTTGCAATATGGAGGTAACCATTCTGTTATAGAAAACATGATTACATGGGCAAAGTGAGAAGCATCTCTAAGGAGGAGTTTGTTATGGGTAATGAGGTGTCCATGAACAGAAAGGGTGATGGGCATCAAGTAAGGGAGCTGAGTAATAATATTTGTGGGTTTCTTTCTTGTCTCTCCAAACCCACTTAGAGTTTTGCTGTAAATCTAAAACAGCCTTTGCAGTTGAAAACTGTTGTGCTGTGAAACCACAGCCACTGCTGACAGATCCCTTTTGAACAAAACTGGCTCCATGCAGGAGAGGAGCTAATCTGAGCTAGGATTTGCTGCCATGCTGTTCATGCTGTGGAATATTCTGTGCAGTATGTGTATCATTGTCTTGGTTTTCATTCCTTTTATTTAAATACAGAAATCAAAATACATAAAGGAATTAGGACTGAGGTTTCAAATGCATGAGTTCAGTGGGTTGCCATTAAAATCTTTTTGCAGTGTGAGCTTTCTCACATTTTACACGTTTTCTTTCATTAAGCAATGGCTTTTAAATTGTCTGCCTGCTCTAACTTTCATCCAAGAAACTGAACATCAGAGTTGACATTTGTTTCACTCCTTGGTTTATGATTGCAGAGTCTGTTTCATTTGCCTTTTGAAAATATTACCCTTAAGCTCTTTGGTTTATCTCTGTTGCCACTGACATACACGTTACAAGAGTTGTGAAATGCTGAATTCTTTTGAAAATATTTTTTTCCTTTTGACTCAGAAATATATTGAGTGTGTGGAGACTAATTAGAAGTTCAGCTCGTACAACTTCAGAGTATTTTTGTCACTTGGACTTTTTCTGAATGAGCAGGGACTGCTGGGGATGATTTACTGACAGGTTGCTTCAGGGTGTGGGAATGAGCCACAAAGTTTATGCAGGATTTTCAGTTGCTCAGATGATTTTCACTTTTGTGAATAATGACAAGGCAGCTTGCTGGGCAGGGATTATTAAACTGAAGAATTGTTTGCAGATGCAGCTTTTGAGTGCAGTTACAGAAAGTAATCTTGGGCTTCACAAGCCAAATATTTTGGAAATTGTATTGCTAATAATTTTTACAAATAGCACTGTAGTGTTCTGGAAAAGCCTACATAAATATTTTATTAGTGGCTCTGTAACATATTAGATTTCCATTTGCTGAAAGCATCTGGCACGGGACATGAGTCTTATTTGAATGAATGTTTTATGCTTAGTCTCTTAAAAAAATTTAGAGGGAGACTCCTTTCTTTAATGAAACCATCAAGTAAGTTACTGCTTCTACAAGGTTACAAGTGATAAGCAATTTGTCCCCAAAGAATTGCACTGTGAATTATGGGATGGGATAAAGGTTTTATTGGTGTTCTATGGGGCTCACCTGTGTGCTTCTGGCTTTTCTTGCTGTGAATAAAGTTACCTGGGTCCTGTTAGTGAAGCTGCCTTCCCAGGCTTTGGCTTAGAAAATATTTCTGTTTTAACCTGGTGTCCTGTATTTTGTTCAACCTCTGTAATTTAGAAGATTTACTTCATGTTGTTAGATTTAAAATTCTCTCCTGAATTCTTATTGTGTCAAGTCAGTATTTTGGTACTTGAGGAAATAGTTCAAAGGGCACAAGACTTTGTATTACATATTTAATTTACACCTTCACAATTGGACCTGTGTGTCACCCACATGTATGTATGAGTTTAACTGTGTTGAGTGGGTGGAATTCTGGTCTTGCACTGGTGAAAGCAAAACTGTTGGAGGTTTTTTTTTTTCCTTTTTCTCATTATCTTTCTCCTTTCACAGCAAATCACTGATCTGAAAAAAGAAAACTTCAACCTGAAACTTCGTATTTATTTTCTGGAGGAGCGAATGCAGCAGAAGTTTGATGGTCCCACTGAAGAAATCTACAAAATCGTAGGCATTTAAAATCATTTCCTGGAACTGTGTCTCTTTCTGAAGAGTTTGTTTTGTGGCAAGGCTGCTTGTTTCACTTGACTTTTAAGTCTCTTTTTAGTTATTGGAAATTTTGGTATGATTATTTTATTCTGACCTTATCCTTTTCAGTAATAACTAAATTAAAGTGACCTCAACAGGTGCTTTCCTCAGGTCTCTTTTTCCATGATGGGATGGAAACTTGAGTCTCTCTTGATGCACATTTCAGTAGTTAAGAACATAAATCTGTGTTTGAGTAGATGACAGTTGCAGCTGAATATTGCTGCCTGCTCTTCTCCACTGGTGCCTTTTTGTAATTGCTGATGTGCTGAAATGATTGTCAGATTCCTGGCCAAGGAGTTCTTTGTACAATTACATCATGAGAGGTTTCCTCAGGCTATAACAAAAGAATTCTAAAATTACTAAAAACCTCTGTAGTTGATAAAATCAGGTTTTGAAAAGAAAATAAAATATCTCATAGCTTAAAGAAAAAATATGCCTGGAAACCCTAGAAATCCTCAAACTGAAGTGCAGCACTCTCTATTAGAGCAGTTAAGTGTGTGTGCAGGGGATTTGTATTGCTTGGGTGCAATGGTCCTTAATGCTATTGATGTTTCTGGAAGGCTTAAACCTTGCAAAATATGTCTTTTAACAGCTGAATGTCTATTCTTACCCCAATGACACTTTATATTTGCTGGTCCAAGCAAAAAATGGGTGATCTTGCAATTCTTTCCAGACATTTTCTTTCTTTTGTCACAGAACATTGAGCTGAAAGTGGAGATAGAGAGTCTGAAGCGTGAACTGCAGGAGAGGGAGAAGCTGCTCATCAAGGCCTAGTAAGTTTATTTCTTTGTGTCCATTACTTAGGATTTGTTTCTGTGTGTTTTTTCCCTGATGCTTTAGGAATTAGAGGATCTAAAGTGCACTTATTTAGGAATGTCTGGTTCAGAACTAATCCAGGCTGGCAGCTGTTGATTGCCCCACGGGCCTCAATTGCAGTGGAATTTTCTTTGTTTTCCTGAGGACCAGATGAATTTTGTTTGATCTCTCCAGGTTGCTCGGAGGGTATTGCTGTGCTGTGAAGGAAACCTTGCACAAGGTCATGCTAGAAAGCAGAGTTTAGGTGGCAATCATGAGCAGTCTGGTGCTGAGTAAGGAAACTCTGCCTGTTCTTTCCTCACAAGGTGTTAGCAAATACTGAAAAGGCTAATGGAGAGGTCCCAGCAGCTCCATGTCTTCAGTTTGTTCCAGTGCTGCTTCCTGTAGAAAACACAGCTCTGCTGAACTCTTTGTAGTGTATTTGGAAGCTTTAGAAATGTAAAGGAAATATTTCACTTTTTCATCACACATGTAAAATGCTTCTTCATCCACTGTGCCAAGGCTTGTATGTGGGACTCACAGACACCACCCAAACTGCTGCAGAGTCTGTGGATGTTTGTGTTTAACCTTAAAGTGAGGAGCAGGTACAGAGAAGGTGGAAGATACTTGAGCATAATCCACTGGCACCTGGGATGTTTTCCACGTTGATGTGCTCTGGGATTCATGTCTGTGTTGTTGTCTTTCAGTAAGGCAGTTGAAAGCTTGGCCCAGGGTGGTGATGCTGAGGTGCAGCACAGGAAAGAGGCACAGAAGAAGATGCAAGAGATGGAGGAAATGCTGACAGGCAGGATAAACCTTCTGGAAGAGGTGAGTGAGCACATTACTCCATCAGGAGGAGTAATGAGGAATCACTGCTGTCTTTGTACTGTTGTCTGAGTTTTGATACTGTGGTCAACCTATATTTTCATAATGTCTTTTTTCATTCCTCACCATCTATGATTGAGACAATTTATTCCTGTATTTATTGTTGAGTTCTGGTTACTTTACAGGGGAATTGTAGTGTAAAAAGAAGGGACCCACAGGGATGATTGAAGTCCATTTAATGTGAGTTCCTTCAGGGAGGAGGAAAGGGGAACTTGCATGACCTGTTGTTCATTTTAGTGGAACTGGGATTTCTGAAAGCATTCTTTGTGCTGTTGAATTGGTAGAGAAGTTCTTAAATTGCTTCCTCTGTCCCAAATCAGGCAGTCAGGCTGGTGTTTTCCAAATCTGATAGGTTGAAGAGCAGATTTTCTGATCTCATGGAGATTGGGTATTTTCTGTAGCCCAAATATAGTGTTGGCCTCTGACGTTAATTTTATTCTGCTTAGGAATTCAAACCCTGCAGTGGGGTTTTAGTCACAGGTTTACACAGCACCAGGTAATTATACAGATCCAGGGAGTGCTAACAAAGATTAATTTCCTTCAGAGTTCTTGACTGACAGGTGAATGTTGGCAAAACAGCTTTTCAGGAGAGGGTTGAGTGGGGAAGTTCAGTGGTGAAGGAGCTTTTCCTCTCCCTCCCCAAGGAGGTGCTTTTTAGTTTAGATGTGAAGGCAGGGGGGGAATGATTTGTTAGGCTACAAGGAGGCTTTTATTTCATAGGAAACTAAATTGGGTGGGCACAGCGGGGAAGCTTGCAGTGTAAAAATGAAGATCTGAAACAAATTTGATGTAAAATGTGGCAAGTTGTTTTGTGTGTCTTTTTTTGGCCTTCTCCATCTCTGTGAGTTGGGTCACCCAGAGGAAGTTGACTGAAATCTCTGGCTGTTATCTCCATTTCTTTTGCTGTTCAAGAGAAAAATGTCTGGTTCATACTTTATCAATTCCTGCACAATATTATAAATGATGTTGGAAAGAGTTCCAATTAGCTACAGTGAGCTTGGGAAGATTAATTTTATTGAACAAAAAAGCCCTTCTTTAACCTCTTTAATCTAAGTGTAGCTATTTATTATGATAGTGGGAGGACAGTGGGACAAAGCCATGTTATAATTGCTAAATCTAAAACCATAGCATAGGGGCACTTTTGTTTCCAGTTCTGCTATCAGTTAGGGTGTTTTTTATTTCTTTGAAACAAACTTCCCTTCTTTCTGTACCACAGAAAATGGATTAATCTTGAAAATACAGACACTGAGTTCAGAAGCATTTACAAAGAGCTTGAAATACTTGGTAAAAGTTCCTAAATTAAACATCCTGACATATGTTGGGTAGAAGAAACTTCAATATGTGAAAAAAATTCATGAGCTTTTAGTTCTTAGAGTCATCAGGATTGTGTGTTTTAATTTCAGAATCTCAAAGCTGCCCAAGAAGAGGTGGAAAAAGCCCTTGGAATGACAGAGAAGGAGAAAGCCCTGAGAATTGCTGCTGAGCAGAAACTTGCTTCAATTATGAATGCCCCTGGCAGGGATGTGGACAAGGTTACAGGAGCTGAGAAAGACAGGTCAGAACTGTTGCCAGTAATGTTTCTAACTGCTGGAATTCTTCATTGTTAAAGTGTGAGGAGTCAGCATGGGTTTGGGTTTGATTAGTTTGGTTCTTCCCTTGGGTACAGGAGAGTTACTGGCCATCCATGGTCTGAATGGCAACACAGCAACCACTTTAGTGCTTCGTGGAGCAAAATCATCTTTAAAAGTTCTCTGAAAGCCTAAAAGGGTCAGGATGTGTGAGACATGAGCTCATAGGTCAGGCTGGTAAATGTAATGGGAAGACAAACACTGTTAGAAACACTTTTACAGTCCAGGTTACAAAACAGGAGCAGTCAGGGAAGACATCTTATGCTGCAGAGTTTTCACGTGTAACACTCAGGTCTGTCAGAAAACATCATTGTTCTTGGAATACTGAAAGTGTGAAGATGTGTATTGACAAAAGACAGCAGTACTGGCCTGACTTGGTGTTTTTAATGTGGGTTTTTGGTTGGTTTTTTTTGTGTTTATGTGGAATGAGAACCACTTAGATACAAATGTAGCTGAAACTGGGTACTGGGGAGACACTTGCTGAAGGCACATCAGGATGTGGTGTGTGGGCTAAGAAAGGAAATAGATTAATAAGGTTTTTGTGTGTGCTGTAAAGGACAATATAAGTAAAATATTGAAACTTAACTGTTGATATTTGAAGTGGTATTGGAGGAAAATAAGAATGAGCATTTTACACATAGCTCAAGCCTGTTTGCTTATGTTAAAGTTACAGGACTTTTTCAGGTTTTTCAGGGTTTTGAAAGTCATTCCTTAAGTTCTACAAGTGTTGTCTTGAGTCTTCTCTTAGGAGAGTTGTGTGCAGGATTTACTGCAATGACTGGAGAATTGGTGGTAGGTGGTGCAAGATTAATACTTAAAATCTTGTCATTTTAGACTTATAGAGCAACTGAATCTGTCACTGAAAAGTAAAGAAGCTCTAATTCAACACCTGGAAAAGGAGAAGTCTCAGAGTGGATCTTCTGATGGGAACTTGCCAGCAGAAAAAATCAGAGAACTCACCATTGCTCTGAGGCTTGAAAAGGATAGTGAGATAGAGGTGAGGAAACTGCCTGATGAATTATAATCCTCAAGGGGGAGGTAGGATTTTAAAGGTTTTGTGCATGACTCAATTTTTTAAAACATCATCTCCTCCTGCATTTTCCAGTTCCTTACCATTCATGGGTTATGTTGTGGCTTGGTGGGCAATATTCATCCTTATTTATCCATTCCTTCGGTGAGAGGTTGTGTTTCCCACTGACTTGATGCCTGTGGAAAGGACACAGTGCAGTTGCTTTACAGAAGTGTATATTAGAGAAATCCTAGATGTTAATAGATCCCTCACTGGATGACATAGCTGCTGTAAAAGTTAAAAATGTGACTTGAGAATTCATTCTTGGGAAGTGTCTCTGCTCTTATGGTCTGAAAAAAAAGCTGTGGTAAGGGAAGTAGGCAGAAAAACATCTCATGAAATAAAGTGCAAGTTTACCCTTTAGCTTATAAAAGGTACAAGAATCAGTCTTTTATTTCACTTGGCTCCTAAATAGGAAGGCAGAGATCCTGAAAGCTGGAATTAGAAACAGGTCCTGAGGCTTGTTGTCTTTTTTTTTTCCCCTATTGGTTATTCAAAGACAAAATTAAGGCTGGCAGAATTAAGAAAGTTAATTATGGAGGCTGTCAGGCATCTGAGAATATTTCTTCCCTTTTGTTTTGGAACTGAATATTGCTCAGCTCAGTACATACACACTTTTTTTTGTCTATGTCAAGAATCTTTTATGATTGAATTGATTAGAGGTGGTAAAAGTTTTCAGTTCTGGGTGGTCTTGCCATTGAATCAATCTGTGGCAGGGAAAACCACTCTGGTATCACAAGAGTATTTGTGTGTCAAGGTGAAAACAGTGTCATCTTTAGTTATTTCACAGCAGGTGGACAAAGTGCATGTGATCATTTGGGGTGCAGTAGTAGAGAAAAAAAATCTGATTAATACCTTTGCACAACTCTGGTTTTATGTATGATTACTTTTTTGAAGCAAATAGTTCCCTAACCTCCCCAAGGAAAAGTGCTAATTAAAATCTCTCTTGATAAAAGCATCTTGCTGACAAAGATAAATGTCACATAAAAATGCACCTCTATTAACTCAGCAAGTGCAGCTGTTCTGTCTCATGGAAGAACATGTTTGGAGGGTTTTTGTTCTATTTTCTTATTTTTTTTCTTAATTTGGACTGGCTTATTTTGTGCCCAGGGTTTTTAATCTCATTTTGCTCCACTTTAATGCTTAATGAGTGTATTTGTATTGAAAATGAATTAAAGTGACCATAACAACTATTTTGTTCTTACAGGCTCTTAAAATAGAGCTTAAAAATGAGAGAAGTTCCTTGGAAAAAAAGATTCAGGTAAGTTCCAGTTTTGCTTCTGTTTCCTTGACCCCTTACTGTGTGTGCTGGGCTCCCTCTGTTTGCCTTTCATAGGCACAGGAGGCCTTGACTCCAAGGCAAGCAGAACAGGTCCTCTGTTAAATTCTGTTTTATCTGGGCTGACAGGAAGACCCCTCCTGTTTTTTGAAGCAATTTTCAGTAAAGCTGATATACACACTCATCAAATATTGAAGCTGATGCTTGTGGCCTGCCCCCTTCTTATACAATATTCCAGGCACATCTTTAAGATGCTGCCTCTCATTCTGGAGACTGTATTTTATGTTGGTAATCTGAGTAATAAGCTCCAAGAACTCTGAGGGAATGTACTTAATAATGTGCAGTTACAGTATCTCTTAGTGGGAAGTTAATGCAACTTTAACATAATCTAATTTAGTCACTCCAAGAAGAGCTACAAGAGAGAGAAAATGAGCTTGCTGTGGAAAAGAAGAATGGTTTGAAAAGGGATAAAACTATCCAAGGACTAACTGTTGCCTTAAAAGCAAAGGAAAAAGAGGTAAGGGTGGTTGTGGTGTTGCTGGTTTGTTGAAGTACCATGGAGGGGGAGTGTTGTGTGTGTGGCAGGGTCTGATCTCACTGTCACCATGAGGAGGCTTTGAGAGGGTCCCTGTCACTGCTGTCACCTCTCTAAGCAGTTCTGCTTGTCTGCAGTTTGGGCTCTTGGGCTGCAGGAGAGAGGAGAAAGTATCAGTTAAGTATCTTCCTCACTTAAGAACTTGGAAGAAAAATGTTTTCAGTTGCATGCTGATTTTTATCAGCTCTGAGCACCACTTAGATGGTACGAGGGGTATTTTATGTTGTTGAGTAAGTGGAGCTGTCAGAGGCAGCTAAAATGAGAGAGGTCAACATCAGCTGAGATTCAGATGGTGTGGAAGAGTGGGAAATACTTCACTTAAATGAGAGGCAGTCTAGTGAGTGTATAAGAGCAAGAATTTCTTTATATAGGATTTACTATGATGCATTTGGTGTTCTTGGAAGTGTTTTGTGTAGTTGGATGAATGTTTAATGAGATGGGGTAGAAATGTGTCACCATCCCTTGGAAATAACTCTTCCTACATAATATTCATTTTACTTTATTTAAAGAATGAGGAGCTGAGTTCTGAAATTGAAGAGTTAAATGCTTCGTTGGCCAAGGCAAGAGAGGCAACTCACAAGGCACATGTGCAAAAATTCAAGGTAAGAACAAGGAATTTGTGGTGATTTCCCCCATCCTGCTCCTCCCTTCTCTGTAATTCCACACAGCAGTGCTTGCTTATCTTTGAAAGCAGATGAATGGAAATCAGTTTAAAATATTGTTTTAAAATTATTAATTTTTCTTACTTTGAAAAAAATTCCCCAAATCAAATTATTTGAACGATACAATGTTAGAATGTCAGATAATTTAACTTATCTTGTTTCTCCTTCTTGTTTTTTGAGGGTTTTTTTGAATCTAAACTAACTGAGAATCTTTAAGGGAGAAACGTGTAATATCAGAATAAGTTAAAAATAAAGACACAAATTTCTGGGGAGCTGAGGTTATCTTGAGCTTTTTTTTTTAAAGTATGGTGCCAGCACAGGCTTCCTATTAGCAGAGTTGAACTGGGTGTGAGACACCTGCTTGGATTTATTTATAGAATAAATGTGAAACCACTATTTATAAAACAGTGGAATGTTATTTGTGAAAATATGATTTAGTAAGGCTTTTTCTGTCTGTGTGAAGGAGAAAGGGGACTTCATGATTTCTGAGACTTTGATGATTTTTTTTAAAGTGATAAGTTTAAAAAGTGTGCTGCTGATCCCTCCTGTCCACAGAGTCCACAGTGCAGAGTGAGTCCTTCTCCTCAGTACTCTGCTCCTTAGCTACAGCCCTGAGTGGAGTTCTCTGTGAGTAACTGGTGCTGCAGAGTCACTCTGTCCCCTCTGCTCTGGGCTCCAGGCACAGCTGGAGCAGTGTGTGAACACAGAGCAGGCCTGTGCAAGGGGAGAGCTGGGGTCACCACCCCTGGGAGTGTCCCCAAAATGTGCAGCTGTGGCATTTAAGGGTGTGGGTTGGTGGTGAACACGGTGCTGGTGCTGGGTTGGCAGCTGGACTCCATCTTAAAGGTCTTTTCCAACCTTAATTCTGGGATTCCATGGAAGACTCAGTAACTTCTGCCCTGGTCCAGGCTGAAACTGGACTCTACTCCAGCAGAGTTTGATGTAATTAAAGCTTTGTGAATCGATAATTTGCCCTGTGGACTCCTGTGCAGGTCAGCCTTTCTCTCGTTCTTTGTTACCTCAGACTTCCTTAGCCCGCACTGGATGTCATGGGAAGTTTTGTTACATCAGCAGAGGAAATTTCGTGTTACGGTTTCCTTGTTTTGTCACTTCACTGTTTCTTTGCACCCCAATTCCAAAACACTGGGAAGAGGAGGGGCAGGGCTGTGGGATGCAGTGGGGGTGAAGAGTCCCAGGCTGTACAGAAGCCCCTTCTGGAGGCTGAGTGCAGTTTTGTGTTGCAGGGAGCTGCAGACTATCAGGCCCTGCTGATGGAGAAGGAGGCCCTGCTGGCAGAGCTGCGCTCAGAGAACCTCAGCAAGGACGCCGAGAGCCGGCGGCTGCAGAGGATCATCAGAGTCACTGGCCAGGAGCTGAGCGACCTCAACTTGGAAAGGGAGAAAATGGAGAAGGAGCTGGATGAAGCACAGCTGCAGAAGAGCAGAAGTGACAAAACCATTAATGTTATTATCACCTTTTTGTTTTGTTTCCTAAAATCTAGAAGTAATTCAGTGCTTTGGCAGGTCCTTTGCTAACAGAATTAGGTTTTTAATTTAAATAGCTTTTGGGAAGGTAATGCCTGACACTTTCTAATGCAGTGTATGAAGATTGAGGAAAATTCTGGCACATAATCTGCACAGAATAATATTTTAAATATAATTTTGATAGTTAGGTCCTAGAAAAAAAACCCTTTAACCTTTAAAAGTGGTCAGTGGTGAGTTTTTCTGTTGAGAGAATCTGAACATGCATGATGATGTACGTTTACATTTCTGCCATATTTTTCTTATTGCATGTCTATAGATGATCTTAAATTTCACTACTTAAACTTTCTTCTAATTGTGACCTGGAGCCAAACCTCAGCCTGCTCTCTGCTCTCCTAGCAGGGTCACTGCAAAGGCTGTATGTTAAATAACCTCTGCTTGTAAAAGACCCAAAGCACAGGATTAATTGATCACAGTTTAACATAAAAACGAGGTACTGTTCATTAATTCTGCTGCTTCATATTCTCTTGAGAGTTTTTACCTTGCTGTGGGCATACAGCACTCACAGCTGATGCAACAAAGTGATTGACCAGGTTCGAAAAAAGGATGCACCTTCTGCTGAGGCTTTGACACAAAACACTTCTCACCTGAATGCTTTGTCATGTGGATTTTGCTAAAGTCTTCCCACCATTGCTTCCACCAGAGCAGCATTTGCATAATGAGCAGAGTCCTGCCTGCATCCAGAGTCTGATCCTCCTCAGTTAGGGATTAGTCTCCTGCTATATTAAATTACATAAAAGATTTAATGAGCCTGTCTTTATTCACTGGATGTTTTGGTTCCATTATTAAATAAGGACCTCAGTAAAGCAGGGAGACGTGGAAACTGCTGCTCCTGCACTATTCCTTAAATCCAGCAGAGGGGTCTCTTTACCTACAAATAAATTAAGTTCCTCTCCCCCTCCTACTCCCAATTTAAGGCATTTTTGTTTGATTGTCAACTGTGGTTTGGCTGCCATCACAAAATCTCTATCTTTGGTGTGCTTTGAGATTTCTTCGGGGCCTTGAGGTTAAGGAGAGCGAGAACAGATCGCTGCTGTCAGTGAAGCAGCCACAAAGAACATTTATTGATTTGAAGTATTTTATATTTAACTGTCTTCTCTATTCAGAATTTTTTTTTTCGTCTTTCAGGACAGCTAGGATATAACTGTACAGGAAAGACAGGAAAAATAGGACTGGGTAGGGAGTTGCCAGGGGATTCAAAGTTAGCTGGATTACAGAAGCCCTATTTGACTCCATTATGTCCAAGTTTTTCATGTAAATGATGAGCACCTTGGGGAAAAGCATTCCTGCCAAAAAGATGAGCAGTCTTATAAAAATTATATCCCTAACCTATTTCCTACTCCTTGCAGAACAGCTGCTTCAATTTCAGAGCTGCAAGTACATTGGATAGAACCACATTGCCTGTGAAGTGTTGCCCATTAAGTAGTAGATATGTGGGAGTTGAACAATATGCTGTGAGATTTTGCTCTTTGTCAAATAGGAAACTGCTTCGGTGATCTGCTGCAAACTTTTTATGAGACAGCCTTAAAAACTCCGTTCTATTTATGCTCCAAGATGCCTATTTATCAGTGTTTCTATTTTGTTAGAATAAAGTTAGCAGAAAAGTGTATAAACTGTAGAAAACACCCTCAATTTCTGTAATGAACTGCTGTTCTAGCTCTTCACTCATTCACAGGGAAATTTGCAGTGACTTTCCATATACTGTAATTGGGGTAATGATAATTTTTGCACATATTCATTAAAAAAACCCCAAACACCCCAACAAACAACCCCCTAAAATACATTTCTTGGCCTGCTGTAAACCCAGTTTGTTTGGACATGAGTTGGCCATTACTGTCCTGGAAGGGAAGAAGGTGAAAGTAAATCAAATAAGACTGTTACACGTGAGCTGATCATCCAGGTCACAGACTTTGTCCAATATTAGGAGTTTCCTGGATTAATGGGTTTAGATGTTCTTGAACCATGTTCCTGCCTTACAGTGGGCAACTTTAAAAAGTATCTGAATGAGCTTTTAAAAGCTCTTCCAGTTCTGTGCTTTCCAAAAGCTGTTGTTAAGCATCACTGTCAAGATGCTGTTAAACATCACTTAAAGCTCTTTGGAACAAGAAACTTTGGACTTTTATTTTTACACACTATTGGTGAGGAAT
Organism: Argya squamiceps; assembly: GCA_037834095.1. Classification (NCBI taxonomy): domain Eukaryota; kingdom Metazoa; phylum Chordata; class Aves; order Passeriformes; family Leiothrichidae; genus Argya; species Argya squamiceps. The sequence continues at coordinate 5,309,167 of JBBMKD010000049.1, forward strand.
GAACATCTCATCCTTGATACTGTTCATGGCTATCACATTACTTACTGTGCCTGTGAAAGGGATATGGAATGCTTCTTCCTTGAGAAGTTTGTTCAAATTTACATGATTAAACACTTCACATATCCATTGTCTCTCCAGGCCTAAATGTAGACAGTTAAAGTGTATTTACTAGATATTCATATTTGATCAGTTGGTTGGGGAAATGCAGAATAAATCATTAGGCAGAATGTATTATTTAGTCTTCCTGTAGTTTAGCCTGAGAGGAAGGTTTTGGAGCTTCACAACTTAATTATTCACCAAACTGGTTTTCATCTGACAAGGAGGGGGAGGCATCTGCTCCAGTCTTCTCTATTACAGTGTTTCATGTTCATTTTTCTTAGTTCGGCTATCATTAATCATAGCAAAGTCTCTTGGGGAAAAGGTTGGCAGAGAGAATTGCAAAGTTTATGCTCTGAGAGCTGTAGGTACTATATTACCCTTGCAAGTCAATGTATAGAAACCAATAGATTTTCTCCCAGACAATTTGAGTGGTCAATGAGTTCAAGCAACCTGCTACAGTGATGGATAGTTTGGTGTGTTACAGAATTCCAGCTCATGCAAAGAAGGTAATTTTCAGTCTCACCTCTAGCTCGCCTTGGGAAGGATTTAGGGAGTTCTGGGGGCAGAAATAGTAAAGGCAAAGTTATGTGCAAATTGCAAATCTCACACAGGCGCTTTTACTTTCTCCACCATTATGTTCCTTGTCAGTCCAGCTCTTTCCACAAACCTGGCTCCATTGCACAGTTCTGCTGTTTTAAGGCAGAAATCTGGTTTCTGCACCTGACAGTGACAGCAGCAGCAGGACTGAGATAACAGGTGGAGCACACTTGTTGCAGCAGCAGCTTCCTAACTCTGCATGTCTGTCTCTGCTGATGGCTTTCACTAAGAGTCACAGTGTTGGTTGTCTGAAGTCACAGGCCAGAGGAAAAATCCTCTGAAGTTTAATTACAGGTGATGTGCCAGTTAAAGCCTCTCAGTAATGTGATAGTATAAAAATAACATTTAAAAAAGCCAAGGGGTGACCTTTGCAGCACAGGGAATGTGATAACACTGCTGTTGATCCTTTGCTTCCAATTCCAGTGCTGTGTGGGAATAGGCTTAACATGACCCACTTGAGGAGCTCCACAACTTGGAGCCAAAAGCCTTTGCAATTATCAGAGCTTGCACTACTTCCCACTGCAGTTTGTATTTATAGGCAGCAGTTAGGGAAAAACAGGAACATATTGGAGAGTTTGGGTATCTAGACAAAACTTGGACCTGATTCTGCTGTTCTTCAGTTTCCTTAGTCAAGCGAGGAGTTCTTTTGCTCCTGAAAAAAGTTAGTTTGTAGAACTGAAGGTCGAGGTGTAATCATTCTTTGAATAGCATTTGAGGGGGTTTTGGGAGCTGTTAGGTGTTTCTTAGCTGAATCCTGGGGATGAAGCTAAAATGAAGAAAGTAAACCAAAAGGCTTTGTAAATGACATTTTGCATTTAATGTGCAAAATAAACAGAAATAAAACACTGAAGTAATAAAGGGATGTTAAAGATTTGATGTGAACCTGCATGAAGCAAGGTAATTAAGTCAAGAAAAGGACATAAAACAGTTTGTAAAGAGACTGCAATTAAAATGTCACTAGTGCTATTTCTTTGGACTTAGAATAAGAAACAACTATTAAATTTTAAATCCCCGTGGAGGTAAAAGTAAAGTTTATAGGTAACTACCATATGTGCAAACTATTTAAAGGGCTCATGCTACCTTCACAAATGGGCCCTTTTGGGGAATAAATAGAAAACATTCATTTGAAGATGTAGGCTGTGTTACCTGGTTCTTTGGGTCTGAACGGAAGTTTAGATAGTATAAAGTCTCCTGTAAGTTTTAATTGTTTAATTTTAGACAACAGCTCCTGTGTTACAAGTTTGTACCTTTCTTTTTTCCTCACAATCTGTGCAGTAGAGGAGGAGGAGGAGTTTATAAAATGAGACTGGTGTCTATGCAAGCTTTGCCTCCCTCAAATGACAGTGTTGAAACTTCCAACAAACCAGCAAAAACGTTGGAAGTGACACAGAACAGTGGTGGTGGGAGAGAAGGTGGAAGGACAGAGAAGCCATGTGGGAAACTTTTCTACTGCTCTGTGCTCTTAAATAATTTCCACTCTAACTGTGAGCTGACTATAAATTCCATGCTAATAATCTCATATGTTCACATAGATGTAGTGATTGTCCTGGTCCCTAATAGAATGAAGGATTAGGAATTGTTTGATGTTACTTCTTGGAACCCAAGGCTTTGTCAGGTGGCCAGACTTTGAAACCCCATAGAGAGAGAGGTGGATTTTCAGCTGGAGTGGGACAGGATCTGTAGGGTTGCAGCATGGCAGCATTTGCCTTGCCTGTTCCATGGCAGCATTCCATGTTGGTCCTAGCATATCCCAGAGTCCTTGGGGCTTGCTGCTGTGTAGAAGCTGTTCAAAGAGATCGTTCCTATGGTTTAGGAGCAGAATGGACCAGGAGCACACATTTCTCTGATGGGAAGCTAAGATGTGGAAATAATGCAGCTAATCTTGGAGCTGCAGGAAGTGATTAACAGAGCCAGAGTCAAGCTCAAGTTCTGTTCATCATTTTGATCATGAGGCTGACCTGGTTGGTCATTTGGAGTTTGTGTTCTTGTCAAAAGAAAAAAGTTTTAACATTTCTGACCCTTTGTTTGATGACAAAGTAACCAGTGTGCAACAATTTTCATGGTGTGATGAGAAAAAAGGCAAATGACAAACTGAATCACCTGTAAGCAATTTTCTCCTATTTCTAGCCAGGGAGTAAATTGACTCAGAAGTGAATGTTCATTCTGACAACATCTATGTGCATAATATTCCCAACAGCCTTGGAGCCCAGCCACTCTGTATGAAAAGCATTTAAACAACAACCTAGATTTTTGGAAGAAAATACTGACATCTTATTGGGAGTTGTTCTTTCTTTAATTATATTCATTGATGCCAAGAGAAATTGGCTTCAGTACATTCTTCAGTGATAATGTGGTTGTTAGTCTTAAACTTTCTTTAAAGTTGACTTGCTGCATATTCAGTTTCATTTTTTTTTTGTAGGACCTTAGAAATCAACTAGAGAAATTACATGGTGAAATGACTGAGAAAGAAAAAGCAGCTGAACACCATTACAATATTCTTTTGAGTGAAAGCAATCAGAAGCTGCAGAGCCAAGAACTTGTTATAAGGCAGCTGACAGACAGTGTCAATCACAAGGATCTGCTGCTTGAGGTAGGTAGACTTACTCTGAAATGAAAAAGGGAAAGTTATCATTTGAGTTTGTATGGGGAATTATTACAAAATCACGTTTGTACTTGGAGTTATTGTTGATTTTGATGATAATCCTTCACTTCTCATAATACTGTATTTGCAGAACAGACCTATAATTACAGAGTGTGTGGCATTCAACAGGATTTCTTGTCAGGGTTTTGTGAAGCGTGTGGACAGAGGGGGAAGAAAGCTTTACTAATACTTATGTAGGATTGTCACTGTTGTAAAAGCTCTGAAGAGCTCATGATTTTCAGTTTATTGTGCAGAAAGTGGAAGCTGAGGAATAGATATAGATACTGAAATATTTTATCTTTTCTTGGAGCCCCAAATGACCTGTATGAGAAGGTTCCTGCCTGAATGGTAACAGGCCCCTGCTCAGTTTTCACTCAGTAAAAAAAGTAATGAAGGTATTCAACCAGCAATGCAGAGAGTTGGAGTTGCTCTGTACCTGGAGACAAAGGTTCATGCCTTGGCTTCATTTTTTAGTACTGAAAAGGTTCCATAGGTGGGGAAAGCTTCTGTGTATCTTTTGGTTTTGATTCTGGTATCTTAAATTGAGCTCTTTATGTAAGGTGTGTAAATAACATGTTCCAGGTCATCCTTGGATATTCTCCTGAATTCTGTTAGGTTTTGTATTTTGCAGTTTAAAATTAGAATAAATTTTGTAGAACTGCCTGTTTTCTTTTTTTTTTAGAGACTTGGTGGAACAGTTAAAGAAAAGGATGCAGAACTGCAGGAGCTCCAAAATAAGTGCAAGAACCTTCTAAGAGCTAATGAAGAACTTGAACTGAAGAATGAGGGCTTAATAAAGGAGAAATGTGCTGCACAGACTCAGCAGTCAATTATCAAGATAGTCAGAGAGCTGGAGGTGAGTTTTGTATAACAGATCATTTGCAGATAAGTACCTTGACTTCAAATTGAAGAGAATTTTGACTTTGGCCTCAAAGCTGTGGACTGGTAGATGTTGTAATTGTTGTGCTCTGATGAATTTATATGGCATCACTAAATTCCCTACTTTGAGAAAGCATGTAAGATGTTTTGCCTGCCATAAAGAGGTGGAGGTTTTTTGGTGGTTAGGACAGACATAATTAACTGAGTGGGAGGATATCTGCATTTCTGGAGAGAAGTGCAGAGAAGAGTATTTGTACTTTGGATAGATAAGGGGAAAGATTGCACAGAGCTGGTGACCACAGGAGATAAATAGAATGTGAGAATAAATACAGGTAGGAGTGAAAATATGTCCAGGGCAAGAAGAAAACTACTTTAAAGCAAAGAAGAACTTGTACAGAAATAGATATATCTATATTTAAAAAGGATGAGCAATACATGCCCATTATTTTATTTGATGCCATGAATTGAAAAGACTTGTACCTGAAGTGAGAGGTCAAAATTCAAAATTTCAGTTTTAGAAGAACTTCCTTCTCTCTTTACCCTCCATTCTGTTCTAGCAAAAAGAAGTCAGGTACTGTTAGATTTTTGAACCACTCCCTGACTCCATCAGTGCATCATAGTGTACAGATTATCGAACAAATAAGCTGCTTTTGAAGGTACATTTGTACATTTCTTGTCTCCTTTTGTGTTGTTTGCAGCCTGGTGTGTCAAGGTTTCTAAAAGCATCAGGCAAAGTAAAAATAATTAGACTGCTACACAGTAATGGTGGAGAAAGCTTTTTCATTTCTTTAATAATATGTCAGTCATTAACGAGACTTTCTCAAGGAAGTTCAACATAAAGGGAGCCAATGGCAAAGGAAACATAAGTGCATTCTGAACAGTCTGGTGGTGAGATGATGGATGTGATGGGCACTATAATTAACCATGGGAGAGACAAGGACGTGTGCAGCCCTGGTTATGTGACCAGCTCAGAGAAAAGGAGCTGCAGCCCTGTTTGCCTGGGTAGCAGGGAGGGTTTATCCCAGTGGATGTGAATGTGCAGACAGAGAAAATGGTCTGGGAAAGGCTGGGGAGAAATTCCACCTCTGCACAACAAACTGCAGTGCATGCACATAACTTCTGTCACAAAGGGGCTGGGGATGGAAAATGACAGGGAATTAATGGAAATCAAACACCGAGTTGCCTGTGTACCCCTGACTCTGTTCAGGTGGATAACCAGGGGCAGGAGCAGAGGCAGGCAGTGCACGGTAATCACCCAGAGCCACCTTCTAATCACAGCCCATTCTGTGCTGCTGGTGCCCTGAGAGACTGAACAATCACTAATCACAGCCCATTGTCCTCTCTGTGTCACGTATCTCCTGTAAGGACCCACTCTGGCATGTTAATCACCAGTTTTTGGCCACAGATTATCCAGAGCTCTGCTCTCATTGGCTGCCAAGCACTCCTGGATGGCTTTTCGGTGCTGCACCGACTCTCAACAAACCCACAGCTGGATCCTCCCCAGCAGAGGGGACAGAAACCAGGCTCTTCAGCCTCACTGAGCTTTTAAAGTTGAGGAAATTGATTGGAGAGATACAGAACTTTTCTCTCTTTTAGCATATCTTTGTACTTTATTTTAATGTGATGATAAATTTTAAAGTGACCAACACCCACAGCTCTGCTGGGTGCCTTGGCCAGGCCAGGAAAGATAAATTACAGGTTCTAATTTTGGAGTTTGGATTTTTGAGCCACTCTCGTGGTCAAGAGAGAGTGAGAGAGGGCACTGATAATTAGGGGAGTCTGGCAACTTCTGACTCTGGTATCTCTGAAATCTCAGAGTTAAATGTGTTTTACAGACAAGGAATTTAGAAGTCAGAAGAAATTACCCAGTTCTAGTGAAGGATGAATGGATGGATCAGTGAGGAGGTGTAGCTAATATCCTTCTCTCAGTCATTTGTCCTTTAACCTTCAGAGATTTTGAAATCATCCTGAGGGTTGCTGGAGGCACAAGAACATTCAGTGAGGCAACCGGATATTCTTGTGACATTGCCAATAAGTTATTTATTGTGGAGGTATAAACCTTGCACTTCCATTGCTCACAATCTAAGGAACCTTTAATGGAAATAAGTTATGTTTTCCACCACTGCTGCTTAGCAATAGTATTTCAGACTCAAATATAGACTTTACTGTATTAGATTGCCTCCTTTCATGGGAATATAAATCTTTCACTGCAATATGGTCCTGGATGTCTTGCAGCTATCTCCTCTAACACATTTTCCCTCACACCATGTGTCAAGAGGTTTAATGTTTCATTAACTCCCACAGCATTTCAGTCTATTTAAGTTACAGAGCTGCCTTATGTTTTGTGTACCGTCGGGGAGTTGATTGAAGTAATTCACTCCTACGCGTTATTTAGAAATGACAGTAATAATGTACAAAAAAAAAAGGGATGTTCGTGCTGCATCTTCTCATCCTGAAAGATTCTGAAAAAGAAATCGGGAACACTTCCTCGTGATTTTGCTAACCTTTACCTAGGTATTGAATTTGGAATTTAATAATTTGTGTACGGCCTGTGACATTTGGAATTAAGAAACAGCTCATGTCTCCTGTTAGGCAGAAAGAGTTGGGAGGGTTTCATGAGCTTACTGAGATTTTGGTACAAATGGAGAACTCAACATGTGAATCCTAAAAGGAACAGGGAAGTGGAACAGGGTTTGTGTGTGGCATTGCTTTGTTCATGCAGCAGCCATTCCTTCCCTCATTTGTGCTCACTCACTCTGCACAATGACATTGCTCTGCCAGGGCTTCAGAAAGAGCTCTAATTAGGATAGAGTTCTGTAGTGTCTTCAGTAATAATTGCAAGGTTGTATCAGACATATGGAGGAGTTCACTGGAACTTTTAATAGACTGTGAAGCAAATAAATGAAGTGAAAAGATTAATTTTTTCCTGTTGCTTTTTACGTCATTGGTCAGTGTTTGTGATCAGACTTTTCCAACTGAAATTACAACCCATGTATTTCATGCTTAATGATTGTTCTTGAAAGGCTGAGATTTGAGCACACTGACAAGACTCCTTAATTCAGGCTGCAAGATGTACTTTTAAACATTTTTTTTCGTGAGATTATTTTATTACTGGCCTCTGGATCACCCACCTCCATCTGTTTTTGTGTTTCTCTGTGCTCAGTCAGCAGCTTTGCTGGGAGCTCCTCCACTGCTCATCCAGATAATAAATTCTATGTGAAGCTCAGGATTTTGCACTTTGATACACAACAGTATTTAATGTCTAAATTGCACTAAACCTGGAGATGTCTCTTGGATGCAGCCTTTAGGTGACAGCTGAACATGGAGCAGGTGTCCAAAGGCAAGGTCACTTCTTCAAAGACTCTGAAGCATCAGAGGTAGAATCTGCAGCAGGACCTGCCAGACAGCTTACCTTGACTGGAGTCATCTGATCACAGCTTGATTACACTTGCAAAATATTATTTAACATATTTGCTGGCATATTGTGAAGTAAGAGTGTAAATAATTAAAAGTAAACACAGGTTGTCCTTGCTTTTGTGCTGTTTACTTTGCAGAGCACTGATTTGTTGGAATTAGCAGTCTTTGCATCTTTAGTGTGAATTAACGAGATTCTGTTGTAGCTGAATTTTTTTTTTTGGTTGCAATTTCCTCCTTAGGAATTGCAGTTGGAATAATAACAGCTGCTTAAAACTCCTGGGTGTAGGTTTCTTCCTTGTTAATGATCTGTTCACTAATGATTCCTCTTAAGAATTCCCTTAGCTGAAATTCCCCCTTAGCTGTGGCACCTTTTTTGTTCCTCCTTTGAGTTTTCAGTCAAAATAGAAAACAGAGAGAACCAAAAATTCTTTAACAAAGGCAGAATTTGTGCCTGATATTAATACATCTAAATTTGCTATAATATTCCAGTTATTTTCTCTTTAGAAATGACTGATATCTGAGATACTTTTACATAGTAAGTGCAAGAAAATACTCCATTAAATAGCTGCATTTTTTGCTTCCCGCTGAAAAAGTGACTGTCTGATTGTTTTGGAGTGAAAAAACTCTGGGAAAATTAGTGGTTCCTTACTGAGAATGTACCACAAGGGTTTGTGTTTGTTCTTATAATAATAATAATATCATCCTTTCTGTGAGCAAGACTGCAGATAAACCATTTTCTTTTCCTCACAGGAGTGAAGCAGCAGCTTGTAGTATGCAGAAAACTGACTTAAGGAGTGTCTGATATGTTCATCCTTTATTTGGGGCTCAGTATGTTGTTGTTCAGGGATGGAACAGAATTTGGTGGATTTCCTCACCTCAAAAAAGCCAACTTTATCCAGAGCACAAGGAGGAATGTTCTAAAATGTGTGCTTGGAGCTTTGGCTTGTTTGCTCTCCTTTCCCCTCCTCTGGAGCAGCTGCCTGCCAGCTTGTTCCTGGTTGTTGGAACTTTGGGAGTGAGGATGGGGGAAACGTGTGAGGCTGTGAGAAGGATGCTGAAGCACTGCTCAGGTGTGTGGTTCACTCAGGGTGGGTTCACAGTGAACATTTGCCTCCTCCAATAACAGCTGGATTTCAGGACAGTGAATGGTTCTCAGATCCATGGTGGGCATTGGTGATCCTGTTCAGAAAACTGGGATTTCAGTTTCTTTCACCAATGCTTCAGGACATCAGCACACACGTGGTCATAGATATGAAAATTGGGTTGTAAGCACAGTATGTTCTTCTTTAAATTTAGGAAAATAAAGAAGCTGAGTATGAGAAGCTGATCCTTGCTTTAAGGAAAGAACAGAATATTTATTCTACACTAGTGAAGACCTTCAAGGAGTCAGATAGGTAAGTGCTTCTGCTTTTAGGGGGATAATCTGAACTCAAAGGGCAAAAGACAGAAGTTGTGAAAAAAATGTGCAGCTTTACTGGAGATTAGTTTGTTCTGGCCAATTGTTTATAAACTTCTGCAGTAGTCTCTAAAGAGAAATATTTATGTGAGTGAGTTTCTATTATCCAAATTACTTAAATGTTTCTGAAAATATTTCTCTTTAGGTTGGAATATCAAATGAGCCCTGTTTCCATTTAGGTACCAAAGTGAGCAGCTGGATCTTCCATACTTAGGTCTTGTGTTTTGGCACGTAGGAGTAAAACCAAATTGCAGTGAACTTCTGGGCACTGGACAATTTGCCATTGTTTACTCCTACAATACAGATAATGCTTATCTTAAAACTGGCACTGTGAGAATTTTGGTGGGAATATAATTATGCAAGATTTGGGAGAAGGTTAAACAAAACAATAATTGAAGTTTGCATAGTACACTTTCACAGTAAAGCATTGAAAAGGGTGGCAGGAAGAAGTGGTTTTTAACCTTTTAAATCAAAGAACAATTTAGAAAGAAATCTGCAGCCTACTCTGTATCCTGTTATTGCTTGGTAGTAGAGGAGGAGACATTATGATAAAATAAAGAAAAATCTTAGTCTGTAGACAAATTAAATTTAAATATTTTATTAAAAATGTACTGATATAATTGCAAACTTCTTAATGAAGTATTTAAAACATTTGACAGCCAGCTCCTGAAAGCAATGGCTTATACCTGCCAGCTTTGGGGGAATGTTTATTTCTATTTTGCAATTGGTTTATAGACCACTATAGTTTGGAAACCATAAAGAGAAGTAGCACTAGAGTAGATGAGATCTGTGTGTGAGTTCAGCACTTAGCAGCAGTGCCATCTTATGCTTGGCCACAGCTCAGGACCTGCTTTAGACACTAGGAAAAATACTAATGAAAAATAATTCTAGCAGGCAGATTCTGGAGATTATTTCTGATTTCATATGGAGAGTGGGGACCTGACAGTGCCTCCTGCTCTGTGGGCCAGGAGAGGCTCCACATTCTGCACAGCAATGACAACAAAGCACTGGGGCTCTCAAGCTGGCTTTTCCTAAATGCCTTTCAAATAAGGAAACTCAGAACTGCAGGTGTAATCACTGGGCTTTTGCAATGAACTGTAGGGTCAGGATCATTAATCCTGCTTCCCTGATGTGGGATTTTGGGATGCATGGGGCAGTCAGTGCCTGTTGTGCCACAAGAGCAGAGGATGCACAATGAGCTGGGGCTTGGAGCTGCTCTTATTCCTCCATCTCCCAGTTTTGGGGGCTGAAACGTGCTGGAAGCTTCATCAAGACTTGAATCCCAAACTTCTGGGGAATGGGTAAACAAGCCCTGCAGGTACACAGATGAGGAAGCTGGGTTTAATTGCCATCAGCAGTGACATGGATTTTGGGGAAACATCTGTTTTCTTGCTGACATCTTTTAGGAATTATTTATTTTAAGTAACCTGGGTGGTTATTTTTTAAAATGAGCTACTGGATGTCAGGACCAAGACATTCCTGCTCTCTTCAAGAGGGGAATCAGTGCTTGTTCTTAGAAAAATCTTTAACTAATGAAAAGGAGAAAATGTGCTTACCTGGCTTCTGGTCATGTGTTGGTTTGGTTTTACTCTTAATCTTTTTTTTTGCTGAGCATTTAAGAGAGCTCTCTCTTCAACAAAGCTCTTGTATGAGGAGGAATATTGGTTAAAGCAGTAGTTTCTTGTGCAGGAACCCCTGACAACAGCACACTTGTCAGGAGACAGACTGAGCATACATGTAGCCTTTTAATTAATGTGCATCTGCAGTACTCTGTTATTCTCATGCAAGTATGATGTGCTCTGTGTTGCTGTACAGTCTCCCATCAGGTGGACTGAAATTTTTTTAAGGATCCCTGAATTCTCTGTCCTTTAGTGCAGTGGCTTGGAAATTCTGCAGCAGCTTAATTGATCTTAAAGCACTAAGTGAAGTAAATGTGAGAATAAATAATACAGAGAGTTCAGTAACACCTTCTTATTTATTTTTTATTAAATCAAATTTATTTCATTTTGTTACAGTTTCAGGTTGATTTATTTTCAGCACCTAAATCTTTTTACAGATTGATCAGAACTGCCTTGTTGATGTAGTTGATGTGGGGAAGGTGTAGCAAGGGGCAGCTCATTCTGGGGCCTGAGGGCAGCTGATGCTGAACAGCTTCAGTAGCAAAGTTGCTTAATATAATTAATTCACCTTGACAAATTACAAATTTTAGTTTGGACGTTTGTGCCCCATTGTGGTAACTGAGACAATTGGGACAATTTAGAACTCAAGAGGTCTTTTTACAGACTGTGGATAAATGAAGAAGTAAAACATTTAGTTGTGTCTGGGTCCTATTTTCAGTGAAATAGGATCTTTTGATATTTTTCCTAAGTGCAGCATTAGATTATCTGGTGTAGCTCTGTGGCAAGGGAACAAAGTTTCCATGGTCACCACATAATGGAATACACAAAGCCATCAGCAATATGTGATAATGATATTTTTCTGGCATACTTTTTTGGAGTTAGTAATTTAGATTTTCCTTAAAAAGAACTGCTCAGAAAGAGGCTGGTAGAGAAGCTCTGTCATGGGGAAGCTGATTTAGGCAGCACAGCCCAAAAGAGCAGGAAAATGCTGTGTATGTAAACATTTAATCTCCTCTTTCTATGTAGGGATTTGTTTGTGCTTATGCATCAGAGTGATGGAAGTGTGGGATGAATCCCAGCCATGGGGAGTGGGAAATGAGCTCCTGGTGCAAGCCTGGGTGCAGAAAACACCAGTGCACACCAAAATGTTCTGAATTGAATCTCAGACATTCATTTGTCCCTTTTTTTTCCCCAGTATAAATAGCTTGCAAGTGGAACTGAACAACATTTTCATGTTGAGAAAGCAACTGGAGGAAGATGTTTTAGGTAACAGGAATCTCCAGAAGATCTTACAAGATCAGATTAAGGACATGAAAAACCACCAAGGTTTGTATCTGTGCCCAGCCCAAACCCCCTCTTGCACAAAAGGATAATGGTTTTACTACAGCCAGTTTGCTGGCATGGAGAAAAAATATTTGAGAATAAAAAAGGTGTGAAAAGATTCCTTTTAGAAAGGTGGGAAAGATTCTTTTTGACTTTTTGTACTGCACATGATTTGGTGGATTTGCAACAGAATGTCTTGGGGCAATCAGGGCACATACAGAGGGACAGTTTCTCTTTTTCCATGCAGCAAATGTTAGAAATTCTATGGCAATTCCACTGCAGGGATCATTTCATGCTGCCTGCAGCTTTGTACCCACAGAATTCTGTTTCCCACAGAAGTCAGAGGTTCCTGACTTGGAATCAGTCAGTGGCCATGGGATCACTTTCTGACCATGGGGTGTAATTACTGCCCAAAGAGCTTGTGGCTCAGGCACTGGTAACCTCCTCCTAAAAGAAGTGTTTCCAAAGAAAGAAAAAATACCCAGAAGTTTTATTACTTAGTAATTCAGAAAAAGTAGAGCTTTTAAATATAGCTTAGCTTCTGGCTTTTTTGCTGTGTGTCTTGGGAGGTGTTTCTAGTATATTCTTAGATATAGAAAAGAATAATATAAGTGGGTATCATTAAATAGTTTACTGCATATGTACAAGATGTTTCTGTTTTATCCCATAGGGGATATATAAATAACAGTAAAGCCTGTTCACTTCCCCTTTCAACTTAGATTTTCAATTTTAGCATCACTTGACAGCTCTGATAAGTGACAAAAGGTAAACTTCAGCTGCTTCAGTTTCCAACCTCAAAAGCCCAGAGATAATCAACAAGCAGGGTGGGCCAGGGGGTCTTGTGGATACTCCAGGGTTCTCAGGAGCTGTTGTGTGGAGGGTGAGGCTGGTGGGAATAAAGGCTGAAAAATGAGTAATGATTTGGACTTTTGGGTCCTTACAGCAGCCGCAGGATCAGTGTCAGAGCTGGGAGTAGGATTTTCATGTCTCTTCTTTGTCCTAATTTACTTATGCTTTCTCCCTATCTAATGAGATTTATTTATAGAATTGACTGTCATTTATATTGTAAATAAACAGGTGTTTATTGAAACATAAATAATTCCTGCAGTTATAGAGGCAGTGAATAAGTAACTAGTTTCAATCCAATTACTGCATTCTTTTGACCCAAAAGCAAAAATAAGTTCATTAACTTTGTCTAACCTGGCTTTTTGCCTTGAGACCTCAAGTTCATGCTCATAAAACTATAGTTGAAATAGAATAACTATTCATGCCTAACTTATCCTTCCTAAAAATTATTTCTAATTGAAATGCTAAATATGTAAATTATAATTCAGAATTACATTCACAACTCGTGCTGATAACCACACAAAATACAGCCACAGAAAATGCAGAATATCTGTGTGACAGAAGCACAAAGAAATATGAGGACAAATTTTTTTTCAATTAACCAGAAAAGCTTATTTTGGGAATGAAACATTCTAACTGGCCCCCCACAGACTTACTGGAAGGTCCTTATTGGAAAAGGCCTGTGCATTTTGTGCTGTGTTTTCCTGCAAATGGAGTTTCTGAAATAATGTCTGTCCTTGGCTGTTTTGGCAGATGAAACACTGTCTTTCTGTGGAGATCAAACATCTTACATGAGTATCTGTTTAGGAGAACAAGACCATTTAGGCCTTCAGATAGACCATCTGTCTCTGGAAGAACTTAAAAAAAAGGTATTGATCTTTTTTATTATTTACTGTTCCTAATGGCTTAATTCTGCTTTGTTTATAGTTTCTGTACCTATCACAGAAACATTTATTTAGGTACAATTGGGCAGTTCTGAAGGGTTTGAAGCTCCCATCTCTGTGGTTTGTGACCCACCTTTTATGAACTATTTGGACTTTGTTACACCACACGGGCTTCAGATTCAGCTGAAAGCTGAGTGGTTTGCAGACAGTGATTTGCAGCCAGGGTTTTGTGGTGTTGGACACCTGGAGTCAAGGTTTTGACTCAGTACCATCTTTCAGACATCATCTACCTCAACTCCAAAGACAGGTTTTGCATTGAGCATCCCACAATGTTATTTCATGAACCTTCATTAATCATGGAGGTGGTGGTGTCTATATTCTGTATAGCACACTCCATCCCAGGATTTGCAAATTTTTTGGTAAATAGGGCATGTTATAAAATAACCCTGAGGTGAGGTCTCTGTTCTTGGTAAGGAGAACTGAAATTCACAGAGATGAAATGTGCAGACCAGACAGTATTGGAGTTCAGAAACTTCCTCTCTTTCTCCTGATCCTGTGCAGTGACATCTGATCCATGCACCAGTTTATGACAAGGAGTAATTTTGAATGTGGTTGGTTGGGAGTGAGCATAAGTGAAGTTTTTCTGTTCCTCAGGGACAGCTGAATTGTGGGCAGGTGCTCATGCTCTGGAGGTGGGTAATCTGAAGGAAGGAAGTTGGTCTTACTTGGAACAGGTGTCCCTTAAAAAACCCCCCAGATTGTGTCCCAGTGCCATTCTGGGGTTCCACCACTTTTATCTCTGAGCATGTTCCCTTCAGAAGGCTCAGGGACACTCTTGGCAAATGATATTTATAAGTAATTTCTTACTGGAAAAAGAAGGTGACTGAAAGCTGACCTGGTTTTCCACGTATATGAATTGGTCTGATAAAAAGATTTCACTTTTTTCTCCAAACGTTGCCTTGATACATTTCATGGATTTGTGGCCCTGAGAGTTTTGAACCCTACTGCCCAAGCATGTTCTGTGTCTGTGAAACTGCTCAGAATGAGAGTGGCTTTTAAAGGGGGCTGGAGAGAGAACAGCAGCTTGTTCCTGAATGTTGCTACTTTCCAGTAATGCTGGTTTTTCTTGCATTAAATGTTTCTTCTCAAATCAGCTGTTCCTGTGAGGTGCCCTCAGGTTTGCTGTTGCTACTGAGTAGTGAAACTTGTTATCTAAATGTAATAACTGACTGTGAACTGCAATCTTCCAAATGGAGGTCCCTTGAACACTAATTCACAAACACAGAAGCATGTTTCCATACCTGGGGATTTTAACACAGGAGCAGACACACAAACCCAGGCTTCCAACTCTGCAGTTTGCATTCAGCTGGAGATTTATCTGTCATCATTTGTTTTCCTGCTAGTTTGGATCTTACCAGTTCTGCTTGTTCTTCCTTTGGTTATTTAGGTTGCTGACCTGCTCCTGATGGTCAAAGAGCTGCAGTCAATTAACCAAGAACTTAAGGCAAGACAGTGTGGATGTTGTACAAAGGATTCTCAAGGGAAGGAAGCAGTGAAGCTGTTAAACCACAGAGAGGTAGGTTTTGTGTTCTAAAGTAGTGAGTCTGACTCTCACATCTCATCTGCCTTGTGGAGTCATTTCATCAGTGCAGAAGTGCAAAGCCCTCGGGGCTGAGGTTGCTAATTCCTTATAATAACTTTTTAAATTAATGATGTAAACAACTTTAACATGTTAGCATGACAGAGAAGCAGCTCAATGCAAGTGTTCAGTGATGTGTCAAGTTGATTTTAGGGAAGCAACATATTTAAATATTAATTGGGTCTGTGATCTATTTGTTTTGTCAATTGAAAGGGGAAGGAAACAGTTAATTTTACAAAGAAAGCAATATCTTAGAAAACATTTTACTTATTCCTCAAAGTCTGTTTGTTATTGCATAGTCATTCTCAGGCTGTGTCTAATTATTTAAGAGTTTCCTTCAGATCTCTGATGCATCTGCAAAATATGAGGGTTCTGTGTAGCCAAAAACCAAAGAATGGAGCTTCAGGTCACCCAAACATTGGCTATTTCTTCATGTAGAATAGAGAAATACATGAAGAAGGGGCCAGCACTGTTGTGGGCTGCTGAGAGGTGCAAGGAAATAATCCTTGCTGAGTGTTTCATTCATTCCCCAAGGCTGGGACTGTTCTCAGCTGTGGGGAAGGACAAAACACTTGCACTGGGAGCATTTTGGGTGCTGGGTCCCCACGTGTGTGTGATGGTGAAGGCTGTTCAGGAGGTTCTGGGTGACCTCCCAGCTTGGGAAGTATGACTTGAGCTGGGGCTGGTAGTGCTTGTCTTTGTGTTCCTTTGTGGCTTTTGCTTTCAGTTCCATTGTTGTGCAGAATGTATTGAAGAGCAAGGAAAAAATATAAAAGGAATGATGATGGTGCTGCTATTTTGTGTCTTGAATTTCTGAATTAAACTCAAAAAGAACAAGATTAGAAATAGCTTGAATCAGTTATGTGCAGGACTGGCTGATTCAAGAACTGGGACTGTAGAATTAATGATTTTTCTGCAGGACTCAGGAAAAAGCTCCTGTCTTTTCCTGGATATGCTGTAGGTATACTGAGACAGCCTCAAAATATTTTTGCTTCTTCAGTCTTAAGACATAGTCTTGCTGTCTTTAATGAAAGTATATTTTAAATTAGAAAAAGACCTTTAGGTGTGCCATGGTTTTATTGAAATGGTGAATTTATGTCAGTTAGAGGTTTGGAAAGTGGGCTATCCTTGTCTGGGTGCCTGCACTCTCCATAATTCACATTTTTAGCGATTTGTCTCGTCGTCCTGCAGAGGGCTCTGCATCCCCGTGGATGCCACAGCGAATTCCAAAGGAATTCCTGTCCCGTGCCGGGATTATCGTGACAGGACGCTGTGTGCTCTGCTTGTCTCGACATGGCAGCTACACACAGGGCTGCTCGCTGAAGGAGCTGCACAATCAAGTGGGGAATGACAAAGAGTGAAGCTTGTGAAATATAAATGAACCTCAATGTTCTGGGAAAGGAGATAGGAAAGTTAAATATGGATTTTAGCCAGTGCCAGAATGACTGTGGAGCTCAAAAAATGAAAGGATCTTCAGTTAAAAGTTTTTAGTTCAAAAGCTGTCTTTTAATCAGGAGTGGCAATAAATGACAACCTGGATATTGGGTTATGGGTGTGACAACAGTGTGTTTTGCATATTAACAACCACTCTCAAAAACCCCCTACATTTTTTTTGTGTGTGTGTTTTTTGAGCTAGGATTTGTTGGCAGGTAATGCCAGGATGACACTGACATCTGTGTTAAAAGAGGAATTTGGATATTCATGGGAAGAGGGATCTTCCTCATGTTCTTAAAATGCTCCCATCCTGTTTTTCCTTCCCAAAGACAGAGCACAAATCAGATGGGGATGTGCACGTTGGTGCCTCTGCAGGGTCTGACAGCCCCTTGTCCTCTGCTCCTTGGCTTCCTGTTCCTGCTGGGAGGGAGAAGGAGCAGAGGAAAAGGTTGTTTTTGTGCTGTCCTCTGAACATCTGCCTTCTCAGAGAGGAGCAGCCTCAGTGATTTCAGCCTTCAGGGCTCTGGGGAGCTTTGCAAACCAAGCACATCAGTGCTTCATTTAGGAGAAACATTCTCCTGGTTTTCAGTCTCCACGGAAATACTTAAAAACAGGGAGCTTATTTTTGGTAGACTTATCTTCTGGCCTTAAGACACTTATTTTCTTTCAATATTTTGTTGCACATTAGGTCATATTCCTTGGAGTACAGGACATTCAGCCTCCCAGACACAGGACCACAGGATCAGGCTCAGCCTGCAGTGATTTATTGTCACAGTGTGTTTAAAACCTGTTATGTAGTAATTTTGTTAATGAATCCTCACTTACTAAACCAAAACAAGCCTGGGAAAAGCAGATACTAGATGGTGTTGACCCATAAAAGGTAGTTGCATTGCTTGGATAAGTTAGATGTGCAAATAAGTTTGTTTTTTTATACACAAGTGTAGGGTTTGTCCTGAACCTACACATGGAAGAGTCAACCCAAATAGGTTTTTATTTAAATAATATTTAAGATTTTTTGATTTTTGGTGTCCCATGATTACAACAAAGTGTTTTTTTTTGTAATGTATGCCCCTGCTATATATTCTAACCCCTCTGTGTTTTTCACCAGCTTTCAAATTGTCTTTACTCTATGTTGTCCTAGAAAACCTAATCTGAGTGAAAATACCAACATGGCTTGGAAGGCAGTTTTCTGTATAGAATTCTAATTGGAAAAGGCAAATATATTAATACTTTGCACCATCTAGTTTCTGCCTTTTAAAATTCATACCTAAAACCATTAGGGTTGCTTATACTGCAAGGGGTGGGAGATAAAAGGGGTTTTCTCATCAATTTCACATATATATATATTTATATATGCATACAGTCAATGCATAATTAAAAAACCAAACCCCACACATACATTCAATTCCCAGTGTTCTGAGGAAGCAGAAATAACTCTGTCCTGTGCAGGTTGGAATCCTCTGTGTCAGGGCTGGATCCTGCCTATGGATTAGGCATAATTGGAGTTTCCAGAGGTGCCCACAGAGGGCTGGAGCCCCTCTGGAGCCAGGCTGGCAGAGCTGGGGGTGCTCACCTGGAGAAGGGAAAGCTCCAGGGAGAGCTCAGAGCCCCTGCCAGGGCCTAAAGGGGCTCCAGGAGAGCTGGAGAGGGACTGGGGACAAGGGATGGAGGGACAGGACACAGGGAATGGCTTTAAGCTGAAGGGGGAAAGGGTTAGATAGGATATTGTGAAGAAATTCTCCCTGTGAGGGTGGCAGGCCCTGGCACAGGCTGCCCAGACAAGCTGTGGCTGCCCCTGGATCCCTGGAAATGCTCAACAGCATCCAGCAAACCAAAGGGATTCTGCTCCTGCTCTCAGTGACGCTGATGTCAAAGACTTGGGTGCTGCTCCTAAAAAAGCTGAGTCTTCCTCCTCCTCTTTGCCCAGGCAGTGAGAGATGGGTTGGGTTCTGTGGGAAACAGGGAGTAAAAAGATGATTTGGCACCGTTTGCTACAAATGGGCAAATTTAGGCACAGACACAGCAGATTGTAACCTTCAGTGGCACAGTAAATCTTCCTAGTGTGCAGCAAGCCACATGTGCTTAGTTTTAAAAGCATCTATTTCTTGAATGCTGGAGAAGAGCCTAAATTTTGGAGCAAATAAAAATAAATTCTGGCAATTGGAAAATAAAATAGGCAGAATGGGGACACGACTGAGGATACAGAGCTCCTTTGCCACAAGAGGTTAAATGGTTTTTATATATGTTCTATAAATTCTGAGGGGAAAGGGTTAAATAAAAATGGAGGAATGTATAAGATGAAGTTTCACTTTATTTGATATGAGTCATTCCTGGGGTTTATATTAATTTTCTTTGATCTTGTTGAAGGAATCTAATTCAGTGTTTGTTACTTTGTATTACAGGCTTTTTTATTTTTCTTTTAAGACATATCACTGACTTATTTATGCACGTTTCATATCACAGTATTTTTTTTTTGTGCTACATTTTCACATCATTCCATACTTTGTGTAGTGTCTTGAAACAACAGAGAAGCCTGTGATGCAGCCTGAAGATGGTGACAATGACAGCAAGGTGCAGAACAGTCAGTTTTGTGACAGGGTCAGCCAGGTAGGAACATCATTGTACAGTTCTCTCTTCTCTTCTTTAAAATGTCTTTATTTTCTTAGGGCATAAAGCCTTTTGCAAACAAAACATACTTTTCTTGGTATCTTGATTTTGCTTTCAACTAATTGTTATCCTAAAGATCTTCTGGGAGCTTTTGCTGTGTTTCTCAGCTGGTTTTGCATTCAAGATTGCTTTTGTGGACCTTGTTTTCTGTTGTTTGAGTGCTCACAGTCACCCTGAATGGGGATGACAGAGAGTCCCTTGGAAGTGTGTTTTTTTACATCCCCACACGTTGATCTCCTGCCTCCATTGCAGGCCTGGAGTACAAATTGTGTGAGGTTCACTTGCTGTGATTGAGGGAAAAATCCTGTAGATCCTTCTTTAGGGTTGGAATGCTTGATAGCCTGGTAAATTGTAAACTGCATTTTCATACCAAGAGGAGCCTGCTGTCCCCTCAATCTAATCAATGTAAGATAAAGCAGCATGGAATCATAAAATAGCTCAGGTTGCAAATTGGTTTGTAATGTTGAAGAAGGATGATATTTTGCTCTATGAAATCTGTAATTTCTGTGTTTCTCTGTTTACCAGGTATGCCTTCAAGTATCTTTGGATTTTCCTTGTGAGGTGGATAAACAGGTAAATGATGTATTGTATAAACTCTTTTGGCTCTTGTTGCTGCTGGGAATTGTACACAAGTGGGCCCAGACTGAACTCTCATGTGATTGCTGCAGATTCTGATTGTTTAATTGGGGTTTGAATGACTGTGGAGATCCCAGGTGGAAATTCCCTCGGTCACATCCATGATGTTTTATACAGAAAGTTGGCAGCTGGTAAATGCTTCCAGGTTTTGTCCTGTCCCAGCCATCAGGGCTTGAATCTGGAGATCCCAGGACAGAATCTGTACTGTATATACAGATGCTTCAAAGCTGAGCTAATAAAATTGTTATCTGCAGTCTGCAGGCAACATTCCAGAAGTTTCATACCTCTTGTTAGATAAAGACCTTCAGGGAAATCTTCTTACTCCTTACTAAACAACTGATCCCTATGAATTAATCATATGAAATAGATGTTAATTAGTTTTTCTATTAATAAATAGTCAGCAAAATGTCTGTGGATGCTTCTTAATGTAGATAAAGAGCATCAGGAATTACAGAACCTGATTACAGAAAGATTACAGCCCTGAATTTAATAGAACATTACATACCTGTGTAATAAGACAATGTTTGCAATTTTTTAGCAGATAACTCCATCAGGCTATTCAGAGAGTTTCTGCAAAGACAGACATTATAGGAATCCAATTAAGCCTCAATTTGAGCATGATACAACTGACAAACACTTGGGCAGAACAGGAATGAGTGAATATGAAAGAGAAGAGAACTTGCTCACATCTCTTCTAAGAGAAAATAGAACATCTGTGCTGGAGTCTACGTAAGTATGAGGGATATGCACTGCTTTTGACAGTATTTCTATTTGAGAAGAGAATAAGGTAATTTTGCTAAAGTGAATTTAGATAATGGCACTGTCTAATTTACCTGAGAGATTGGCAAGGTATCTTCAGAGCCATTTTAGTCTATCATGCAATTAAGTAATTAGGAAACATGCTATCAGTAGAAATCCTTAAAAAAAACCCCATTGCAAGAAAGAAACTCTCCAAAGTTACTGATCCAGGGAGCTTTACTGCAGGGACTGATTGTCTCCAGGTTGGGGTCTGACAGAGTCAAAGGGCTTAGTGGACAGTAGCTGGAATTTTTCTTGAAAAAACCAAAATATCTGAGAGCACAGGCCAGTGAAAAGTGGTGTGGTGGAAGGGACAACACTTTACTGCTGTAAAAACAGTATGTAAAAGGATCTGAGGATGGAGGAATTGGAGTTACAGTGAATTTTCACAGGGATAATTTTGAATGGATGGTGCTGCACACTGTCTGCCCTTTGCCATTTCACCAGGACTGCCTGGCCAGGGCTTTGCTGCCTCTCAGTTTAGGGAGTTGGGGCCCATGTCCTGCACTTGACTCTTGGGTTATTCCAGTGCAGCCACCTGTAGGACTGGCTGAGCTGTGTTCTAAATTCTTGGGTCACTTTTCATGGAGGAGAAAACACTTGTGGACCTAAATCTATACAAGTCCTACTGGCAGCAGTGGAATTCAAGTGTGTGTGTGTGTGTGTTACACTTGTCCCACTGTGTGGAACTTGATCAATTCCCAGTTGAAATGTTCATTTCCATAGGAACTGGGCAGTGCCAAGCAAGAAAAACCTGTACAGGAGAATCACACACCCTGACTACTTTACCCCAGTTTCATGCTTACACCACTTGATCTCCTGGTTGAGAACTGAGTTAGGGCTTTGCTGTAGATCATTCTCACGTTCCTTTCCTTGTTCTGTAGTTCCTTTTCCTTCTCTAGTTACTTTCCTGCTCTCTGGACTGACTGTGTACAGAATTCTGTGCCTTTTCCAGTGCCTGTCAGTGCTGGGAGCAGAGTCTCCAGTGGAGTTACACCAGTCAAACCCTGATTTCTGTGTTCACCATGCTGCACTTGGCTTTACTCAGGCAATTCTGTATTTGCACATTGCTATTTAAAACTCCCCCAACAGGCATAAATTCTCCTAGTTGTCACAGGAGTAGTTAGTGGTGAATGAGGAGATACTACTCCCTTAGAAATGAAGAGAAAACATTGTTTATTTGTTATCTTTACTTAAAAGTTGGCTAATGAGTAACTCTAGCACCATCATCTTTACCACTCTAGTGTGTAATTTTTCCTGTGTTCAAGTATAAATGACCAGGCTGATGGGTGATGAGCCTGTGCTTTGCATAACTGAATTCTCACTAACGTCATTAGATGCCAGAGAAAGCCATAAAAAGCCTAGTTAGCTTCTACCATTTCAAATGCTAAACTATACAAATGCAGTTGTTTAAAACTCTGGTTTATATGTTTAATGGCACAAACAGCTCTCTATTGGACACATGAAATTGTCTGTAGAATTTCAGAGCTTGCTTGTGCTTTAAATGCCTCTTATTTGGCTTCAGTTTCTCTGAGAACATTGCTTTCCAAACTGCTTTTTGGCTGATTTCTCACTTTTCATCCTCCCTGTTCCATTAGAAATACATGGAGGATTAGATTTGCACAAAAACTCAACATCAGGGCCAGGAGTTGCACTTTGATTGTCCTTGTGGGTTCCTTCCAACTTGGGCTGATCTCTGATTATATGGTCTAGAGTCTGGTGTGGCTTTGGTATAAATTAACTTTTAAGGTGGAGAGTAAACTTTTTTGAGAATCCAGTCATATTTCTTATATTTCTGTGTTTAATAGGAGAACAGCCATGATGAGGCAATTTATGATATAATTCATGTTGTGAAAAGGTTCCAAAAACTCTGTTAGTGAGTAGTTCATTAGTGAGTAAAACAGAACCTTCTGGGAATTTTAGATATGTCACAACACAGCAGAAGGGTTTCTTGGAAGGTATTTTTGTTTGCTTAAATAAAAATCTAAATTCATGTCTTTTCTCTCCTCTTCCCTGAGTGTAGCAGACAAGAACAAATGAAAATTGTAAATGAACTGTTAGATCATCTGAACACGACAGAGGAAGAATGTTCAAGTGAAGATATAGAGAAAAAGGATGAAAAAGATCTTAGGCAAATGATTATTCAACTAAGAGCTGAACTCAAACATTTCAAGCAGGTCACTAAATTCTTAAAGCAGCGAGTGGAATTGAAATCAACTTTTGATGGGGAAGAGAAGCTTTATCCAGATGCACAGATTAATAAGGTGGTTCAGCTCCTGAAAGGGGAATTGAAAGATGCAGCTACGCAAACAATGACTTTAGAGAGGAATGTCATGAGATTCAGACATGAAGGCAAAAAAGGAGCCTCAGAAGAAAAGTCAAAATATTCAAGATTAAGTGCAGAAGCAGAACATCAGCAAGAAAATGTGTATAAGAAGGGTGAACAGCATGAAAGACTTGCTTTTACTAGAACAAATGCAGTAAGTTTATTCTCTTTTTTGTACTTAGGGAATAGATGTATAAAAGGGAAAAATATGTTTCATTTTTAATATTAAATCTTGCTTTTGTGTGGTTTTTAATATTAGGAAAAGAGATGTAAGCCAAACATATTTTAGATAATTGTTCCTAATGTTCAGAGCTTTTCATCTCCTACTTCAGCGTGCTTTAGAACCTTAATTAATTGAATTTCAATCCTCCCTGGGACCACGTACTCGTAAATATTACAGCTTTTGGAAAAAGAGTCTGTGTTTCTTGTTCATAATGTGCAGAACTGGAGTACTCAGAAGTGATGAAGTCTAAATGGCAGAAGGGTTCTAGAAAATTCCAGATTTGCATCACATCTGGGAGCAGGCTGTGGAGGGGTCAGTGGGACACTTCCACAAACTCAAACCTTAATTTTAGGCTTTTATTAACATCCTGTCATTGTGTCTGGCTTTGTGGGAAGTGTGGCCCTGTGAAATTGTTGTGTTTGTCTGGGCCCTGAGTGCACAGAGTCTGTTCTGGCAGTGCAGGCAGGGTGTGCTGGGGCCCAGGAGTTTTGAAGCCTTCTGTCTGCAGGCAGTCTGTGATCCCAAACAAAGAGGTGGGAAAACAGTGTCTGCT
The DNA here is from genome assembly GCA_037834095.1 of Argya squamiceps. Lineage (NCBI taxonomy): Eukaryota > Metazoa > Chordata > Aves > Passeriformes > Leiothrichidae > Argya > Argya squamiceps. The sequence continues at coordinate 5,333,204 of JBBMKD010000049.1, forward strand.
AAAGAGTTCTGTGTATTGTTTCAGCAGCAGTGATAGAAGTGAAGTTGAAAACTCTTTGAAGATCTTGGCTCCCGTGGAGCAGACAAAGGGGAGTGTTGCTTTTGATTTTGTGCACTGCTAACAGGGAATGTTGTAGCACCTGCTCCAAAGAGTGGTTTCCATAACTTTAGTGATCAAGAGATTTCTGAGAGGTAGAAATTAGGAGCAGTTCATTTTCTTTCTGGCTTGTTCCTCTTGGGTTTGTTTTTTCTGAAGGAAGGGGCTTGTAAATGAGGGGATGTTGGGAAGGCTTTGTTCTGGGCACGAAGTGACAGGGCAAGGGGGAATGGCCTGAAGATGAAGGAAGGCCTTCAAGATACTGAGATATTAAGAAAATATTGAGATATTAAGAAAAAATTCTTCCCTGTGGGGGTTGTGAGGCCCTGGCACAGGGTGCCCAGAGAAGCTGTGGCTGCCCCTGGATCCCTGGAAGTGTCCAAAGCCAGGCTGGACAGGGCTTGGAGCAACCTGGGACAGTGAAAGGTGTCCCTGCCCATGGCAGGGGGTGGAATGAGATGATCTTTAAGGTCTCTTCTAACCCAAACCATTCCATGATTTTCTGATTCTTTCTGTAAATTTTTTTTTTCAAGTTCCTGTTTTCCCTGAGTTTCAGTTTACTGTTCTGATTCACCATTTTCCAGATTCTTCCCTGGTTTAATCAGTGGCAAGCTCAATGCAGCCCTTGAATGAGCTGCTTTAAAAGCTTTCTTGTTTGGACTAATGCACTGTATCCTTTGCTTTGGAATGGCTTTTATAAATAATTTGATGTAGCCAGCTGAAGTGGCCTGTGGGTAATCTGGGTGACAAATGTGTCTGTGCCACAGCCCTGAGACAGCTGGAAATGGTTTGAAGTTATTAATGCAGTTTAGTTAGCTGCAAGTTCTGGATTTATTTTGCAGCCTCTGAAGGATACTGTTCTCATATATGTACAAAAAGAATTGAGGATGGCATTAGGAAAATGGAACTTGCTTTTTATGATTTTAAATTGTGTAAAGACTGTAATTGCTGAGAAGTGAATGTGGAAAGGTATTTCAGAATACATTGGGTGGTGAATGAAATTAGGGGACCTAACAGCACTAGTGGAGCAAATGAACATCAAAATTATAAACAATATCTATCTGAACATGCCATTATTGGTTTTTATTATTATTATACACAATTCCATAACTCTCATCAACACATGGCATGCTTTTATCTTTTTGGAGACAACACTGGTTAATGCTGTGTGGTTTAAACAAGGAACATTTATTTTATGCAGAGTCTTTCAAAGGTGAGAGGCTAAAATGTAGTGACTTGAGAAATGTAGTTTCCCCCAACTCCAGTGAGGGAATATCTGTTACAGCAGGAAATGGGAATCCTCCAGAAGAAATTTTTACAGTGGATGGGTGAAGAAACTGGTTTTGTTCATAAAGGATTTCTCTGTGGCAGGATAAATGTCCTCTGTGGCTGATGCAAAGTTATGCTGATTTTCTCAAAGCTGTGGAAGTAGGGCATGTTGGGTGGAGACTAAAGGAAGAAAGGAAAATAAGCTTAGGAGTTGTTGAAAAACGAGGAGGATCCTCAACTTAAAAAAAAAAAGGGTTTTAAGGGAAAAAGTTGCTGGGCTGGTAAACATTTATGATATAAATGACAGTGGGAAGTAGCAGTTAGAGAGGTCAGTTTGGGTGAGAAACTATTTTCCTAAGGCATCCACAAATCCAGAGCTAATTAACACACCTGGTGGTTAAAAGCCTTTGGTAGGCACTGCTGGATTTGCTGTCCTGCTTCAGGAGCTGCAAGGTTATAGATGCATGAACAGCTGGGGCTTACAGAAAATTGTACCAGTGGAGTGGATATTTTACCTCTCTGAATGTTTGCTTCTCATGTAACCAAGGCTATTGCAATTTTATTTTCAAAACTAATATGACAGCTGCCTGATTTTACAGGATTTTTTTCCCCCTGGAATGTTTGTTTATACTTCTTATGGTTGATTGTTACACTCAAATCACTGACTCCCCACTTTCTTCCATGCTTTTTTCAGGCTGATTCTGCTTCCTTGCCCAAGAAGTCACGTCTGCCTGTGCCTGTAAGGGCCTGCAGACCATTGGGAAATGTGCCTTTGGACTCCTGGCTGCAGAAATCAGCTTCACAACCACAGCACCCTTCCAGGGCTCCTGGTGAAGGTCTGGGAGCCTGTGAAGGACAAACCAAACCATTTCAGGCACAGCCTAAAGGAGAGTTACTGGGTGAGCCTGGAGCTGAAAACCTTCCAGAGGAGCCTGCACAGGGAAACACATCAGGGAGAGGTAAATAAAGAAAATCTGGTGTCTTGTGGTCCTGCCTGGAATAGTGGCAGCTTCTTTTGTAGCAGAAAGAGAAGATCTTCTTTGAGAGATCATGTTTCTATATCTACAGTACTGCTTAATCCTACAAGTTTCTTGAGTAGACAAATATGTGTAGACCTTGAAAAAACACCTTTTTTTTCTTTTTGCCACTAAGATATAAACCAGCTTTTTGTGGGACAGAAAGTGCTGTGTACACGTGTAATAAATAGCAGATCACAGGGTGCTCACATGTGCACACACATAAAAAACTCCCTTAATAAGATGCCAAGTTTAATGAAAACTGTCTGTAATGGAGACAAGAGAATATAAAAATCTTGGTTTTGTTGGTGCTGGATAATTAAACTTTTCCAATATTCCACTGATCAGTCAAGTCAGCCGTGTCTGTTCCCACTGTGGCTGGGTTAATTTAAACTCACTTGTTGACAAAGCACTGGGATCAGCAAAGGATGACAAATTGTAAGACACAGAGCAATGAGTGTTAGATAGAGATTTGGGGTGGTAGAAATACAAAAATGCACTTAGCAGTTGGATTAGAAACTGAGCAGGGGTGTGAAGGATAGGTAAGGGAGGGTGAATATAAAATAAGACTCAGTCAAGTGGTGGGTGAGCCACTGTCAGACCCAGAGGTTGCAGAGATTGTTGTTAAAAATAACATTGTTGTGGTAAGGCACAGATTGGGTACAGTTTCTTGTGAATGCTTAGGGTGGTGGGACTGGAGCAATTAATTCTGGTAGGTGCAAAATCTGTGGAGGATCCTGAGAGGGGCAGAACTTCTGAATCTGATCCTGGGAGGAATCAGAAGCTGCAGTCCTGTGGTTTCCTTTCCCCTTGGGTAACAGTTGTGCTGCACATTTGCTGATTCTGAGACTTGCTGTGGTGATTGCAGGAGATTGGTTTATGATCAATGCTCACATTGGAGAAACTTTCAAGCCTTTTCTCTAAGCTTAGCATAAGACATTTAAAAATGCACTAGAGATTGATTTACTGTTCCATTACAAAGGGGACTTACAAATGTTTATCTTCATTTGTTAGTAGGAGCCTTTGCAATTAATTCTAAGTAGTTACCCTTATAATTAGTCCAAGTGTTTAAAGATACTCATATTATCAATAAAGATCTTCCTTTTCCAAACTGCTGAGAATCAGGTTTGTGTTTGTGAGGTGAGGGGGGTTTTTTACTTTTTAAATTTTATTTATTAGTTTGATTGTTTTTTGTTTTTTTTTTAAACTATCCCCACTTAATTTATTTTCAGTCTCTTACTGATTTCTATTTTACCTTTCCCCACTGTTTTCCAGTTGTCTCATTGCTCAAACTGGAAAATACTGAGACCCAGGTGGAGCTGCAAGATGTTGATCCAGGTGCAGGGGACAAGAATGAAAATGTAAAGGACAAAAATCATCAAAACTGTCAAGGTAGAGCATTTATATGGTACAGAATTCTTTTTTAAAAAAAGGAAATTTAAAAATTTCAATTTCTTCTGGGTTGTACAAAATTGTAAATTCCTTCAGGTAATCATCTCCCTTGCTGTTATTTGTGGATTTTAAATCTGCTTTTCTTGGCTGCTGTGGATTAATTGCTCCAAGAATCCAAGTTGGTCTTTCAGGTTTGTGCTTTCAGAGGGGCCTCAGGGATTTATGAGTCTGATTTCCAGTAAAAATAATGAGTTGTGTGCCTGACTCTGATCTCTGTTGCTAATGTCCTCACTTCTGAACTCCTCTCTGAATTAAATGTTTGTAACTGTTTCTCCATCTAGTTCTGAACTATTGGAATGAAGCAACTGAATGATAGAATTTTGCTTATCTGAATTATTTGAAGGCATTCAAGTAGGCTGAAACCTAATGGAATCATTTAATGAAAATGTAAATAGGCTTAGTGCTGTGTGTTCCGTGTTCCTGCATCATCCATTAGTCTTTTTTGGGAGGGCTTGAGTAACCTGAATGACACTGGAGGGTGTAGGGGATATGGCCAGTTCTGTAACCCCTTGGTGTGCAGGGTCCTGGTCACTGTACCCTTTGGGGTGTGGACACAGGTGCACAGGGAGCTCATTAATTCCCCTTTTTAATTAAAGAGCACTTACTGCATTAAAACCATAGCCAGTGCTCTGATCTGAAATGTTCTTTATTAGCATCTGTTTTTATTTTCTCTGTTTGTTACCTGGGATGATGCATGGAGTCAGGGTTTCAGAGTTGGAGTTCACCTGGTGTTGGGGTTTTTTTTGCCATCTGTGTCCCTGCAGCAGAAGTTAGTGAAGGAAGTGTTGCATTCCCTTCCTGTGGCCTCCAGAATTCCTACCCAGGCACTTTCCTGGAAGCACTTCCTTCCTTTGGAATGCCACACCAAATGAGCAGAGTGCAGTGAGCATCCTCTGGCCTTGATTTCAGATCAGAAAATGGTTTGGGTTGGAAGGGACCTTTAAAAGCTCATCCCACTCCACCCCTGCCATGGGCAGGGACACCTTCCACTGCCCCAGGGTGCTCCAAGCCCAACCTGGCCTTGAACATTCCAGGGATGAGGCAGCCACAGCTTCTCTGGGCAGTGTTGATATCCCAGAATCACAGCTTCATTTTATTCCAGCTTTTAGGTAATATTTATCTTTATTCTCTTGGTCTTTGGCTTTCGTACAGAGCTGCTCCCCCTGAGTTTTTGTACTGATTTACAGCTTGAACCTGGACATTCAAATTCTCCATGGAAACCAATCGAAAGTATTGCAACCTGTCTGAAAGATCAATGAATTGGCTCCCAAAAGGGAAGTTCTAATTCATAGTGATCTTCTGCAGAACTAATAGAAAGGGAAAATTTAATTTACTGGTAACTAGAAAATAATAATTTTGCTGGCTACTTACACATACAGCCCTCAACATGCACAGAACTATAAACATGGATTATCTGTAGGAATATATAGCTTTTATTGGGCTCAATCTGAGGTGATTGCATTACTTAGAGATGGCAAAGTCACCTGAGGGATGTGATGTTCATATCAAATGTGTGCCAGTAAAACCTTTAACAGCAAACATTTTAGTGGGGTTTGTTTAGAACACCTTTTAAAAAGAAGTTATTATAGCCTCCTCTTCAAATGTGACTGTTTTGTTGATAGCCTTTTTAAAATTCCACTGACTTTATGCTCCAATTGATTTTGTATAGATTTTTGAAGTGGGGAGAAGAAGAATATTTAATTAGAAGCTTTAGGAGGGACCATGTGAAGTCAGAGTCTCCTTTGTCTCATGTTTGAGGTTATCATCTTTGTGGCTGGAAGGGTCTGGGCTTGATCAGTGTCTGATTCAGGAGAGCACATGGCAAAAGGAGTTTTCAAGCATTTGGGAAGAGAAAGTTGGTTGTATTCTGAGTATTGTTTATTTGAAAGGTAATAAAGGCTTTGAAATGCTTGATGTGGAAATTGAATTAATGGCAAATCATAGAGAGGGGTCAAAAGTCCCAAACTAATAATGTATAGCTTGTAATTACCTACATTCTGCTGTTATAGAATTGAAATAATTCCTTCTAGTGCTGTTAAGAACAGAATGTCAGATACAGAAATGCTAATATTCACACACAAGCCTCTTGTTTTTCAGAAATACAAAATCATCATAACATTAGCAATGGGAATATCCAGAATTTATTAAAAGAGGTGGATGAAGAGTTTTGTTCCATGGGACACCAGGACATTGACTCAGCCCCTGCACATTCAGGCTCCAAGTGCCTGCCTGCTCACCAAGGGAGCACAGCAAGGACTGATGCACTCCATGGCTGTGAAGGCACTGAGGATATAGAAGAATTGAAACAAAGAGTTAAGAATATGCAGTCTGAGCTTGAAAAGTACAAAGTGTTCCTGCTGCAGCTGCAGGGCTCTGACCAGCTCTTGTTCAGTGGGGTTTGCAATGGAGTTGTGAGTGATGCAGCCCTACCTGTGGAGGGGTTTGTCACACAAGTGCAGGATACAGCCATGGAAGGAGTCCAGACATCCTCTGGGGTCCCTCAGCTGGATTACGAGATCCACACCAAAAATAGGAATTCTGAGTCTGATACATGGGCAGCACAAAACCCTCAGGAGCTGCTGTTGGCCAGTGAGGCAGAACTCGACAAAGAGCAAGTTGTGAATGGGCATCTTGATGAAATGTATCCTCTTCAGAACAGTCTGAGAGCAGCATCACCATCCAAGTGAGTAAAACTGCTGATCTTCGGGGTTCCCTTTTGTAAACAGCAATACCAAATAGCATAGGAAGGTGAGATGAGGATAATTTTATTCACAAGTGTTGTTACAGCAAAGACTAAATTTCACTAACATTAGCATAAAGGAACTGAAATGTTTGGTTAAAAGCCCCTTAAGTACAAAACTGATAAATTGTTGTTATCATCTGTAGCTGTCCTGTGCTAGACACATCAGATGTGTCTCACCTCAGGCCCACAACTCTCTTTGCTGTCAGAGATCCTCTCTTGAGGCAGCTCAGATCTTACCTGTGGGACAGGCTCACCTCTGCCTTCAAAGCACCACAGCTCTGCATCACTCAGGGTATCTTCAGGTGCCAAGGGTAGGAAAATGAAGCACCCCATTTAAGACAGAAATGTTCTGTGAGCTGTGGGCTGGCAGATTTGTGCTGGCCCTTCTGTTTGAGTGCCCAGACTTGATGTGTAAACATAAGATGTTCACGCTCCAGTTCCGATTTATTTTGCAGTCGAGGGCTGTAATGCCTTCCTGTGAAGGATGGGAGAGGAGATAAATATAGAAATTAATGAATGAAATTTTATAGCATAAGCTCATAAGCTGGAAAATCATTTATGGGAGGCTGAAAAGTATCAGTCTTGGAATTTGTATGAGAGTCGGGGCAGCATTTTGGCTACATATGTACAAATTGCAGACATACAATGGGGGATCATAAGAGTGAGCCTTTTTTAACATCCTGCCCCCTTTTCTCCCTTTTGAATATTATTATTTTCCTGAGGGCCTGTGGAATACCAGAAATGGTAACAAAGAAAGGCATTCAGCCTTGTGCCTTGCTTCCAAAAGGTTGAGTAGAAATATTTGGAGACAGTGAAAAGCCGCCAGCACGGGCTGTTGTGTGTGTCTGAGTCTCACTCCTGTAAAATACAGTGGTGTTACAGAGTCCATAGGAATTTACATCCCTTGAAAATATACCTCATCCATTTTACAAAGCAAGATCTGACTGTAAATTAAGGAATGAGACCCTCTGGATCACTGTGAGGTTTTTATGGCCACTGTGTAGGGACAGGGTCATGAGTCACAAGTGACAGACCCCAAAATGAGTTATGCATCTCTTCCTATACAAATGACAGTAAAAATGCTGTAACAACCCACATCACCATAGATTTTGATTGATTTCCTGCATCTTTTAACATATTTTCTCCTTTTTTTCCTGCAAATGGATGATTCTGGAGAAAAAACTCTACTTGTGGTACAGACAGTGGCAGTACAAAGGGGATGCCTACATTTGCAAGCATAAATTCAATAAATAAATTCAATTGATCTGAGTTGCAGTTTATATCCTGGCTTGTGGAGTACAGGACTTTGGGCACCATAGTGGTTGTCACTGTTTCTTGCAATACACATGTAGGGATGTGGAGAATTTTCAGACTGGGTGAAACCATCAGTTCACAAAGTCCAATACTGTGGTTCTGGCAGGAAATAGATAAAGTTTCAGAGAAGGGACAGTTGTCTGCTTCCATAGGGAGTTAAGAAAACCACAAAACACCAAACAAAAAAAAATCCCAAACGAGTCAGGCAAAATATGTGTATTCTTGAAAATTCTTTACATGTATTCACTCTTACTTAGTTTAATTTGGCACCTCTGCTGTCATCCATGTTCTGTCCAAGCAGGCCATCAAGTCATCCCATTAGTTTTGGCCCATTTTATAAATGATGCAGTTAAGTGAAGGAGAATAATCTCTAAACACCAAACTCAACAGTCAGAGACAATGCATCCCTCATTACGGCCGTTAAAAGCATTTTAAAAGCAAATTGAGCCACATAAAAGAATAGTTTAGGAATATAAGCTTAATTCCCTTTTTATTCCTATTTAAACATCATTTATGGGCAGCAAGCTTCACAGCTAATTTCATTTTCTCAGATACGACTCGTTAGTTCACTCCCAAGTGCGGGAGCTGTCCTTCCAGTGCCAGCAAATCAAGGAGATCCGCTGTGGCTGTGTCACCTACCACCAGCACCTCACCAGCCTGCTGAAGGCCTTTGAGGAGCTGCTCCAGGCCAGTGATGTTGATTATGAAGTTGCTGAAGGCTTCCGTGAGCAGCTGAAGCAGAGTGTGCTGCTGTTTGAGAAGCTGGAGATGACGTTCCTCTACGGTGAGCAGCAATGTTCTGTGCTTGTTGTCAGATACATTAACACCCTCGAAATGGGAAGGGTTTTGTTTGCTTGTTGGTGGAAGGAAGCTTTCCTTGCTGTTGGTTGGTTTAAGGTGGTTTGTGGGGAGGACTGTCATGGAAGGGAAGTTTTTTATGATCCAACAAGAATCACAAAGAGTCACAGAATTGGAAGGGACCTCTGGAGATCATCCAGTCCAGGGTCACCCTGGAGCAGGTGCCACAGGAACATGTGCAGGTGAGTGTGGAACTGCAGACAGGGAGACTCCACACCATCCCTGGGCACCTGTTCCCTCAGTATAAGGAATTTCTTCCTGATATTGAGGTGGAACTTCTTGTGTTTTAGCTTATGGCCATTGCTCCTTGACTGGATTTTACTGTAGGAGCTGTGTTCTTTATTGACAGCTGCTCTTTGGGGTCATCTCAACACAGGCATATTTTAACTGTCCAGAATATAGTGGTTATATAAAAGTTTTGTTACACATAGCTTCAGGGTTTCCTGTTTATGGAACAGCCCAGCTGACTGGTGAAGACCCCTGGGGACATGAGTTAGTGCTGTGCCTGGCAGTGCTGGGGTAACAGTTGAACTCAATGGTCTAAGATGTCTTTTCCAACCTAAATTATTCCATGCTTTTCCCAAGGGACCTGCATCTTGCTGCCTGCTAGTCTGGCTGGTGGAGAAATGTACACTGCCTTTCATAAGAGAGCTAAAATACAACCATGTTTTGGAAAATGAGCATTACAACTGACATTTGGCACTCAAAGGAAGAGTATAACCTGCATATTGCCTTCAGTCTGTAGTTTGAAGAAAGTTAGCAGGAAAGTGATGGAAAAGGGATGCTGTTGTGAGGAGCAGCAAGCAAGACCTTTTCCTGGTGTCTACAAGTGCTGCTCTTTCTGACCCAAACAAGCAGCAATCCTTCAGCTGCAGGAGTGCCAGCTCCAAGAACACTTGAGGTGCCTGAGACAGGGACCTGACCCTCACATCCTGCTGGAATTGGCTCTGGGAGCTGCCTTTGCTCAGCCCCATTTGGGGCCCAGCCACAGCATGATCTGTGTTGTGCCTTTCATTACAGACCGTGGCAGGATGTTGCAGTTTTGATTGCTCATATAAAGCAGCTGTGTGTGAGGAAAAGGTATCACAGCCTCGTGTCAGAGCAGGGTAATAAAAGATTGAGTGTGTTCAACGATTTCGGTGGCTACAGAGATTCCTTGCATTGCAAATGAGAAGACTGTAGTGAATAAACATTAAATGCCTTTAAACCAACAGATGGTATCCTATATACTACAAAAAGTCACTGACAACCGAGACAATTCAATATATCTAACACAATGGTGCTGCATTGAGTCACACATTAAAGTAAAATGATGTTTGTGGGGTTGTAAAGAATATCCAGTGTACTAAGAATTGACTGTAAAGAAGGAGCATGAACAGCTGTCTGTCTCTGCATTTCCATCCTGACCTTCAGTTCATTCTCCTGAAATTTCAGCTGTGCAACTCCTCCCTGCCACTTTTGCTTAATTGCACAAAAACTTTAAAATATGGGGAGCCAAGGTGACACTGCCAAGCTCTTATTTCTTTATTCAAATTAGTGTCTGAGTCCAGACCTCTTGCACTGAATTGTGCCTGTGCTCACACACAATTCCACAGAGAATGTTGCAGGCAAAATCCTGTGTGTGCTCCTTCATTAAGGATGACTGCTTAGCCTGACTCCAAAACAAGCACAAAAAAATCCAGGTGGAATGGAATTGTTTTTATATAAATGTTACAGAAGAAGTAACAACATGTGTCCGTAATCCTTTTGCCATATAGCACAATTATTTCAAATTGGTGTGCTAATTGAAACACCAAGGCTGTAAAAACTGGCACCTGTGGTCCCTGATAATTTTTTTTGTGTGTTCCAGAGCAAGCTATTGCTTTGTTGCTGGGCTATAAATAGTTTTGCTCATGTACAGCATTTGACACTAATACAAAGTCTGTTAGTATCTGTTGACTCCTCTAATTTCTCATTAATTTACCACTCTGTATTTAAATAGAGTAAGATGGAGGGGGAAAAATTGTAATTCTCAGTACGTGCTTCTAATCAGCTGTTTCTGCTTTGCAGGAGAGTCAATAGGTACAGAAGTCACTATACTTTATGAATTAGCTCAAAGGTAAGAGAATGTTTGGCAAAAATATGGTTGTTTCATAAGTTGATAAGGATACTCCATGTTTTTTGTAGCATGTTTAGCTGTTTGGCAGGGCTTTGCTTATTGATATCTATTTTGTCAATAAAACACCCATTGAGAACAGACTCAGGCTTTTTTCCCCACTTCTCACCAAGCAGGTGAGATACTAAAAGAGAAACATTGTGCCACCAGGATCCTTCTTTTTATGAACAAAAGTAACCATGTCCATAATCCAGTGTGGATATATGTGGATATATGTGGTTATATGTGGATATATGTGGATAATGTCATGCTGGGCCATGGTCCTGGTGCAGGTGCCAGGGGGGACAGTCCCTCCCTGTGTGTCCCCACGCCCTTGGGGCTGGCTCAGGGTCACACAAGTGCAGCACTGCTGGAGTTCACTGTCAGAGCACCTCGATGCTGAAGGTGAAGAGAGCAGGTGTTGTTGTGCTGTGTTTGTTGGTTTTCTGCCAGCTTGGGATTCTTGTGTGCTACAGAAGTCCTCAGCTGCCTGTTCAAGGCAGCTTGAGCTCCCCTGAACACAAAGGTGACTGCTTGGTGCTGGAAAATACAAAGTAGGCTGGAGGGCCACTGATTATTCCTGCTGACTTCAGTGAGCTCTGAATTTCACTCTTGATACAACCTCTGATGTGCAGTGGTTCTTCATGCCCTGTCACATAAATTCACCTGTAAATTGGTGTAAATTTGGCACCCTCTGTTCATGCTTTCCAAAGTCACAGAATAACTTTTACATTTTAAACCGTTTTTTTTGGCTCCAAAGGAATAATGAGAAGAATGCCACCATGTACCAGAGTCTGCAGGGTGAGTCTCCTGTGCCATCTGCTCTTCACAGCTCCTCTGACTTTGATTTGTCAGAGAAGTCTCCTCTTGGCTCACCTGAGCACAGGCAGGACCTGGAAGGCCAGCACAGCACACTGCCACCTCTGCCAAGCAAGTTTCCTCCAGGTAATGTTTTTTTCCCACGGAAGATTTGCTGGATATTGGGAAAAGCTGATAAATAACACACAAGGGAACTAATTAAGAAATAATGAAGAATGCTTGTCTGCCTCAGCTTTCCAATTCCCTGCATAATCATTGCAACTTCAAGTGATAAGGCACACAGAGATGGCAACCATCTGAACTACCCTGTTTGAGGCACTATAAAGTGTGTTAGTTTGTGTCCTTGTTGTTTTAGGCTCCCAGCTTTTGCATTACTCCAGACACTCTTTAAATAGACAAGTTTTAAGGTGAAAATAGTCAATTGTCAAGGGATTATTATGTGGAAAAGGAAAGATTTTCCAATTTTATAGAAGCCAGTGTTGTGTTTCCTTGAGAATTGTTAAGTGCTGCATAATTAACAAGTGGTGTCATGTTTGACCTGGATAGTTCCACTAAACACAAGTGATGCTTGCAGTTCTTTATCGGCAGCAATGAAAATTTAATAGCTGAGCTGGCACATCCTGTTCAGGGAGAAATATTGCAGAGTAAACCAGGAGTGTGTGACATGGATAAACTGACACATCACACAGTGACAGGTACAACAGATCAGCTCCTGAGTCAGGATGAAACTTGCAGCCAAGGGAAGAAAAATTGTAGAATGGCAAAGCAAGAAGGAAAAGGTACAGTAATGAAACTTGATACAACAGATTTCTTTATTGTGGAGTGCATTGTGTAAGTCAAAGTCAAATTTCTCTCTGAGCTACTCTGGGAGCTTCCTATTGTTGTGAAGAAAAATGTGTGCTGGTGGCGTGTCGAGCTGGAATGTGGAGCTGCATTGCAGACCTTTGGATTCTTTCCTCAGTACAGGGAATGCTTATGTAGATAAAATTGTTATCTATTCCACTTTTGTAGGAAGAAGAAATCTGAGGAGCCTTAAAACTCTGGGCCATTGTTTAAATTAGAATGTAGAGTAGGAGTTGTCACTGAATGCATGGTTGGAGCACTGTATAGGAAAAGAGTGTTGTGGAGTCAGATATTCAATATCTGCCATTTTTAACAGCTCTGTGCCATCTTTTAGGAGTAGCACCCATTAGATTTGACAAGAGCATATAGTGTAAAAGAATACAGTCATCTGCTCTAAATAAGAAGTGGTCTCTTGCTTTATTTAGAGTTATTAATGGAGCATCTGCAAGAAATTAGAATCCTGAGACAACGTTTAGAATACTCCATAAAAACTAATGAGAGACTGAGGAAGCAGCTTGAGAGACAAGTAACAGACAAGGAACTAGATCAAGGTAAGAATTCATTTAATGAGAAACTGAATCCATCTCTCCTGCTGAGAGCCTGAGGGATCAAATGCCACTGGAAAGGTTTGGACCCGCTGTTCTCTGTTGCTGGTGTTCAGCAGCTCTGAAAGCCAAGCTCTGAGGTGGATTTAAAACTTCTCACAAGTAGCCAGCTCTCACTAAAGATGCTTTTGGAGCACCATTTGAAGCACCCCATCCCTGTATTTTTCTACACTTTGCTTCACTCTCCTTCCCACCTTTTCCCCCATAGGAAAATTGATTAATATGCAATATTACTCAGACTGGAAGGAGGTAATAAATACAGACATACTTTCCTTTTCCTCAGTTCCACTGGTATTGACATTAGATTCATTATGTTTTACATCATCCCCACGATCCATTTCTGTTGTTGTTTAAATGGAGGCAACCTGCACATGGCAGTTTGCTTTCAGGGATAATTTACAGTGATGGAAAGGTGGATAAAAAGCATCCATTTCATTCGTGAAGTATTTACACTGCTGGAAAGGCATTCTGTGCTCATGAAATAACCACACTGAAACACTTCCAACTCTTTTACAGCTTCATAAAGATTCTGGCAAGGGCATCCATTAATGCAGTGAAAGTATATTTTCTTTATAAACTGTCTTATGCCTTCCATCTGTCTTCTTGTTGCCTTAGCACATCTACCACTGTGTGCAGGAGAAATTTGGAAAAGTAAAGGAAAAAAAGCAACTACCTGTTAGAACAGCTCCTTTTTGTCACTGTGTTCTTTCAGTTCTTTTTTCTCTCTGTATCAAAGATCTCTTTCATGCTATCAGATATGCACATGCTCTCTTGCTGGTGGTGCTCTTTTTTCCTGATAGATGAGCTTTCTTTGACTTTTGGTGTAAAAAGAAATTCTTAAGTGAAGCTGAAAGGATTCCCAAGGGCTTGTGGGGATGGCCTTAAGCTGGAGGAGGGCAGGTTAAGATTGGATATCAGGAAGGAATTGTTCCCTGTGAGGGTGGGGAGGCCCTTGCACAGGGTGCCCAGAGAAGCTGTGGCTGCCCCTGGATCCCTGGCAGTGTCCAAGGCCAGGCTGGACAGGGCTGAGAGCAGCCTGGGACAGTGGAAAGTGTCCCTGCCCATGGCAGGGGATTGGAACTAATTGTACTTTAAGGTGCCTTCCAACCCAAACCATTCTGTGACTTGCATTCAACATTTTTGCTTTTAACCAAATTTCCTTAGTTTGTTTTCTTTTAAAACACCAGGCCGAGTTGTAACATACGTAATTGTTTATGGCAGCCTGCTAAATTCATGATATTGGATTGTTTGTTCAACAGAAGTTATTGCATAGATTTATTCTTGTCTGATAAATATTGTATGGATGTATATACACACATCTGCCCACTGTTCTTGCCATGTTATTTTTAATATTTAGATTCTTTAAGTATTTAAATGCCTCTGGGCTTCCAGTATCCTATAAATGACTCAGATGCTGGTAATGACTACATCATTCCTGTTGAGCTGAGGCTTGCAGTGCAAGTAGAACTAAAATAATTGCTTCAATCATTTCAAGTGTTAGGCTCCAAAATAAAATCAAAGGTTTAATTTTGAGTGTCCTGGGTTTCAAATGTTCTTAACAGCAGTTAACATTAAAAGGGGGGTTGTTTGCTTTTTTTAACCCACAAGTAGCTAGCTGATGTTTCTACTCAGACTTCTCTTCAGCTTTTGAATGGCTTTATTTTGCTTTCCCTGGGAGTGAATATTTCCTTCTCCATCGCTGTGATTTTCAATAGTGCCTTTCTTTCAGTTGGTGTTTCCTTTGAAACCTTCAAGGTATGCTTCCTTAGCACTCACTTTTTCAGCACAATCAGAATGAAAACTCAAGTGTATTGCAATTGTGGGCCCTGATGCTCCACTTTCCTCTGGTTAGATGGACCTTTGCCTCTGTGGAGAGAGTAATTGATGTCAGCAGGGCTCTGCACAGAAGCAGCAGTCTCAATAGTGGGTCAAATTGTGGGATTGTGGCCCTATTACCACTGGCTCTGCATTATCCCTTATTATGTAAGATAACCAATAGTTATATTCTAAAGCCTTTCAGTAGAACTGTGATAGCATAACTTTTCAAATAGGATAAAGCTGGGTGATGGGCAATAAATTAAATTAGAATCAAGATGAGACCATCAAGCCTTGCCACTTCAACTTGGATTGCTTTGTTACAGTCTGAAAGGAGAAAGCCTTTTGAGTTCACATAGCTGCCTCAACTCTTTAACATATAGATAGTAAAATGCCATTAGTGCCAGGCTTCCAGAGCCTTTGAGTCTTTCAGCAGTGACAAGAGGTTCATATCATGGCACACTACATCCCAGTTAGGTAGTGGGTAAAAGCTTCAATTGGGATTACAATAAAATGAGATTACTCAGAGGAAGTGCAGCACATCAAATTGAATTGAACTGCCAGAGCTGAAAGGCATCCTCCTCATACATTCAGCTAATTTTTTTTGCCAGCTGGTTATTTCTCTATTAACCAAATAGTTGACATTCATGTACTTATCTCAGGCTTTAAAGTGTGGCAGATACTGGGATAACCAATCACCTGAAAAATGCTTTTAATTCTGGTGGGTCCTGAAGTGTTTTACTGACTATGAGAAGGTTACAAAGGGCAATAACAATGACTTGACTTGCATTTCAGAGGCAGCACCTTGAGAGTGGGATGTGGCACTTTGCAGGCTGTGCTGCACCCCTGCACATCACTGGAGGGTGACTGGCACCACTACAGTGCATTGAGGGTTGCCTGGGCTGGGATTTGACTGGCTGGATACAGGATTTAACACTTAGATTCACTTGGCTGGTGCAGTGAGATCCTCAGAGCAGGATTCATCACCCTTATGTTTGTCAGACATTTAATTCATGCCAGTTACCCAGAGCTTCTTGTGGAGGCAGTGGAGGGAAAGCCAGCTGATGGAGGACAGGGGATCTCATCCTCAGAGGTGTGAGGAGAGGAGGCACAGAGTGAGTTGAGCTCTGGAGAGGCCTGTTCCTCCCCATGGCTGCTGATGGCTCATCAGGACTGGCCCAGTTATCTAAATTGTAGAAACACGGATTTAAGAGGGATAAATCTTCATCCCAGTGATGATAAATGGGCTCTGAGTTTGTAATCTGAGGCCAAGACAGTGACTCCAGCCCTGTGCTCTTGCCTGTGTGGTAACAGATCTATCACCAGACTGTTTCCAAGCCTCTCTGCATTAACCCCTGGGGATGAGCTGGTAGAATCCTATTGTTCTCTCACTAAATACAATGAAGAGCAAGACTAAAATACATGGTAAACCCTCCTACAATTTTCTTTTCAAATCATAGCAATGTCACAAAATACTCTTGCATTTTGTCCTGTTGGGATTTTAGCTGATAGGTAAAGACTGCCAGGGATAATTCTGCAATTTTAGTAATGGTTGCCCAGCAATGAGAGGCACTTGTGCTGCACAGGGCTTTGGATTATTTGGCATTAACCTGAGCTGCCTTTTAGCCTGTAGTGATAACCTTCAAAATATATAGGGGAGAAATAGCTTTTATAGCATGTTTTTCTGCAATTTTTAAAATTGTTCTTGTCTGGAAAGTTTAATCTTTAATGACCTAGAGATGACTCATAAATCATCTTTTATGTATATATTTATAGGTTCTGCAAATATTTTTATCCATGGCTCAGAGCAGCATAATTCCCTGACTTCTGAAATACATTTCCTGAGGAAGCAAAATCAAGTTCTGAATGCAATGCTGGCAAAAGGATCTAGAGGTAAAAATGTAAACTGTTCTTTACAGGAGTAGCCTGCAACTCATCCCAGATCAGAAAACAATCAAATATTCACAGTCCACTCATTAAATTGATTTCACCATTCTTTGCACCCCTGAAATTCCATGCTCAACCATAAGCATTCAAGCTGGGATTAGCAATAATGGAGTAGCAGCTGTTTTTTTTCAGATAGTCTCTGAAAAAGCTGATTTAGTTAAAAATCAGAGTCTTTAGTGTGTTGTGGGCATTGCAGATATCTTGTGGTTCTTTTTGTTTCAGATAAGCAGAAGGAAAATGAAAAGTTACGAGAATCTCTGTCTAAGAAGAATGCAATCCTAGAGCACCTTCACGAGGACCATGAGTGCATCAAGAAAGAAAACGAAAAGTTGCAAAAACAAATTTGCCAAAAGGAGGATGAGATCAGATACCTGACATGTCAGATTTACAGCAGTCGCAATGAACTGAACAGGTATTGATCCTGTCCCCATTTAAAGAGTCATTTAGAGAAAAGCTGTCAGTGTGACAGGCATGTGTTTAGGCATAGCCATTAACATTAATGAGGGGCATGGATATATTCAAAAGGCAAGGGAAGAATTATGGAGGGAAAGAGAAATGGATTTTAGATTTTGAAAAAAAAAATCAGAGTTTAACTCAGCTGTTTATTGGGACTTAACAGGTTGCAAACAGAAATTAATGTGAAGCAGCATCAGCTCTCTGAGAATGAGAAGTTGCTGCAGTCGCTGCGGACTGAGATCAAGGTTTATGAGAAGCTGGAAGAAGCAAGAAGGAAGGGGACAGGTAGAAATGCACTCTTGTCTCTGTACCTTTGCTCTTGCAGCTCCTCCCTCTGAACATGCTCTTGTCAGAGGCCAGGAGGGCTGGGTCACAGTTCCTTTGCTCCTGCCTGTGTCTGCTCTGCAAAGAGAGCTGACACCCTGCTGCTCAGATGCTTTCTCCTTGGGGTGACTGCAAGCCTGAGATGTGTCAGATGTTGACTTGACACCTCCAAGTTTCCTTTATCATTTTTAGCTAAGCTAAAAACCAGAATTGAAGCCTTAGTGACTCAGGATGAGTTTCCTGGGAATCTTAGATATTTACTTGTCATCTAAAAACCTGCTGCTGCATCCCTGCAGGTCCTGCTTACCCATGGAGCTTGTGCTTTCGCTTGGCTGAAGGTGGAGGGAGAGGCTTCTCCCTGGGGCTGGCAGAAGGGCTGGCACTGCTTTCTGAATTAGATGTTTAATAATTTTGTGTCCATTTTGCTGTCAGTAAAGGTGACAGGGGCACTGGAGCTCACCTGAGTTCTTCCTCCCCCTTGGGAGGAAGCTGTGCCACCACGTAGCTGTTGGTATGCTGAGGTAAAGAGTGGGATGCTGTTCATTGCTGGAAAGCCCTTACCACATCCAGCAAATTTCCTGCTGGAAGTTCTTAGAAAGTTGAGTTTTTTCTCCCTGCTGCTCCAAGTGTTGTGCCCTGCTGCCACTGGTTTTCCTGCCTGGCTGCAGCAGAGGAGCCCTGTTGGCACAAGGCTTTAAGGCAGAGCTGGCTCGGGGGTGGAAGGGATTCTCCTCAGAGAGTGTCAGCACCCTCCTCATGCAGCTGAGCCCCTTCCCACTGTCTGGAGAACACCCTGAGCAGTTGGATTTCAGCAGGAGAGCATGCTTGGAGTTGTTTGTGTACTGATCTCCTTCTGTGAGAAGGCAAACACAGCCCTTGCTTTTCTCAGGTTCAGATTTGTTCCTCTGGTTGCCAGGTGATCACTGTTTTCTTTTTCCTTCGGAGTATAAAATTAAACTCCCAGTTCTACTCCATCCCTCCTCCACACTCTGATGTTCCTCATTCCTTTTTCTTTCCCCAGACTGTGCATTAATGCACTTCACATTTTGTAAATCCTCTTCATTCTCCTTTTATCTAATTTTTTAGCTTTTGGCATGAGACATAGTAGTTTTTATGGACAAAGTAAAAACCAGTTTTCAGCGCTTTAAATCTTTCAAGAGTAGAAGCAATTAAGACGTGCTTTTTTGTCAAACCATTATCTTAATGCTGTTTGTAGTTAATTCTTCATATTGAGCATAACACTGGCTATAACTTACTTGCTGAGTGTTGTAGTGGGTAATATAATTTTAATTGTTAGAGATAGTTTTGAGTGTTTCTTTTGAAATTGTCTCAGATCCCAGATGTGATGCCTCAGAGGAATTCCGGAAAGATCAGAACAATCCACTGGATTTACATGAACTGCTGACTGAAATCCAGAGCCTGAGAGTGCAGCTGGAGAGGAGCATAGACACCAACAAGTCTCTGCATGAAAAATTAGAAGAGCAGCTTTCCAAAGGGAAGAGAGAGGCAGTGGGGCCTGTGTCAGCTGTTAATATCAACTGCCTGTTGGAGCCAGGCTCTCAGCCCCTTGCAGGACTGCATGGTACTGTGCTCTGGGTGCTTTTGGGGTGCTGGATGGTGCTGTGCCCTGGGTCCTTTTGGGGTACTGGATGGTGCTGTGCTCTGGGTGCTTTGGGGTGCTGGATGGTGCTTGTGCTCTGGGTCCTTTGGGGGTGCTGGATGGTACTGTGCTGTGGGTACTTTGGGGGTACTGGATGGTGCTGTGCTCTGGGTCCTTTGGGATGCTGGATGGTGCTGTGCTCTGGGTGCTTTGGGGGTACTGGATGGTGCTGTACTCTGGGTGCTTTTGGGGTGCTGGATGGTGCTGTGCTCTGGGTGCTTTTGGGGTGCTGCAGAGCCTGGGCCTCGTTCTTTAAAGATGCTCTGACAGCCTTAACCAACATCAGCTCTCCTCAAATCCCTGTGCTGTTAGAGCTGGGCTGTGAAGTGCACACTGCACTGTCCTAGAACCTCCACACTTCCTCCAGCACTTTCCTTTGCATCCACACAAAGCATTTTAGAGTCTCTGGGATGGGAGGGTGCCTGCAATAAATTGCTATACATTTTGCTTACCTGGGGGGGTTCTTTTTCCACTGCTGAACACTGTAGTGTTTGCTAAAGGGTGAGTGTGTATTACTCAAGAATGATCAATAAGTGCACTAAATGGGCTCTGAATAAATCAGTTGTCCTCTCTTTGCCCTTGAGGGATATTTTACCTTTATTTCAATCACTGTTAAGTGATGCTGTTTTAGCAAATGAAAGAAAGGTAATGTTTACACCCAGGGCTAGGTTATTGTTCCAGTATTGATGTACATGGGATACAGAGGGCACAGGAATCTTCCTCCTTGAAGTGCTCTGCACAGTAACAGATTTCCATACATCCAGATAAAACCACATGGAGCAGAAAGATTCCTTGGAATGTCAGCAGCTGAGTTTTTTAGATGTGCTTTTCTCGTAGGTGCTCAAGGGTATATGGAAGTTCTGAAGGAGTGTAGAGACAATCTTTAGTCTGGTACAGCTGTGAAAAGTGTCCTGCTTCTTGTGGAGTTAATGGGAAGCTTATATTTGTTAATCAAATATGTTCATCAGGATGTATTTTAGATTTTTTTAACTATGGTTTGATTTTGGGAGATACCTAGAATTTGGATAGATGCTCAGGTATAAAATTGGAAGATCCATGGCATGATACTAGAAAAATTATCTGGTGTTCCCTCCTTCCAGAGTCCAGGTGTAGCATCAGCAATAAAAGGAACTGAAGAGCTGGAAGGGTTTTTTTAAAAATGCACATAAACATCTAATAACACAGCTTTCCTTCTCCCTTTTTATATGTAGAAAATCTCTGCAACTGCCCTGCTGCCAGGAGAAACATCTGTGAGCTGCAGAAACAGCAGAAGGGACTCTGCATTTCAGCCGAGAAACCAGGTACGCCCAGAGAGAGTTTAAAGAGAAGTTTTCAGAGAACTCAAGTGCAAATTAATTTTTTTTTGTGTGAGGCTGAAAAACTTCTTGGATTCGGTTTCCAGGAACCCCCTAATTAGGGGTGTTTCCCTTACAAAGTCCTGTACCAGGTTTTAAAAGATGAATGGAACTTGCAGCTTCAATCTTTAAGAAGTTTATTGAGTTCCTTATCTCAAGGTCTGCACACGGCCTAGCACCGACACCCTCTGGAAAGCACCCTTGCCTAACACAGCAGGCTTAGTGCTCAAAGTCTTTTAAAAGTTTCTAATCCAATTAACTCTTAAAAGTTACTATGTTTACAGTTTTGTACCAATAATCACTATCGATTCTAGACACATCAAACACATTCTGCCAATGTCTCTGTGCCACCGTCACAGCAGGTGGTGGAGTCAAAGGAGAAGAACTTAAAGCATCGCCCAAAATTCTCCACCTTGCTCTCATCTACTTCCATTCTAAAAACCCAAAACTACAAATTTTCACCCTGTGACAAACTAAGCTACTATCTATTTTAAATCTTTGTTGTTTTCAATTCATCCATAAGTGTAGGAAGTTTTTCCCATGGGCTAAGGTCAAAGGCAATGCTTTCCTGGGGTCGCAGCCAGGGTCGTGGGGCAATTCGAGGGGTTTTCCTCGTGCTCTCCAACGAAAAACTGACCAGTTTTTCTGCCCCAGGTGCTGAGGCAGCCCCTAAGGATGGTGTGGACTGTGCCTCCCTGTGCAGCAGCAGCAGCTCTGGCTCCAGCAGGACCTGCACCCCACGGCTGGTGCCCGGGCACCGCATGTGGGCCGACAGGAACGGCCGCCACGTGCTGGGCCTCATCGAGGACTACGAGGCCCTGAGGAAACACATCTCAGAGGGGCAGCATGTGCTGGCAGACATGGAGGCTGCTCTCAGGGAGCTCACCAAGCTGCAGGAGCCTGGGGTGAAGGTGAGCACTGAAATCCTCTGAAGGAGGAGGGGGGATTTTACCCAGAGGCACACAATGGTGCAAAGGGAAGAGTTGATTGAATAAAGTTTTCCCCTTGGTTGAATTCAGCCTTATCGTAACATCAGATTATAACTGGACATTAGAGATTGATGTGTGCTGATGAGGCTTGTTTCATATTGCATTCATATTTCAGGGAAGATTTTTTAATATTTTTCCACTTCCTGGTTATCAGTGGAACATTTAACAATATCATAAGCTGGACCAGAAACTCAGGGCGCCTCAAGCTTGGTAGAGTCATCATCTAGGTGGACTCAGTGTGATTCTGAGTTAGTTAATTATAGGCCTTTTAGCAATGTCACTTTCAGTTTTGGCTTTAAGTGAGGTAAAACTGCTTGGTTTTGCTGTGGAAATCTGTGTCTGTTGCGCTGGAAATGATAAAAAAAGCCAAACAAGAGCAGCAGCAGAAAACCCCAGGTAAAAATCTAAAATGCTTAGATTTTAGTAGAGAGGGGTTTAAACTAGGGGTGTGTAAAAGCAACCTAACAATAAAAATAATTAAGATTTTCAGATAATGAAGGGTTGAGATAAACCCAGGAAATACAAGACAATTAAAAGAGATGTGATACAGAGCTGATAAAGTTTTCCCCTTAGTTGAATTCAGCCTTTTAGTAACATCAGATTATAACTACATTAAAGATTGATGTATGCAATGAGGCTTGTTTCATATTACATTCCTATTTCACGGAAGATTTTTTATATTTTTCCACTTCCTGGTTATCAGTTGAACATTTAACAATATCATAAGCTGGTCCAGAAACTTGAATATTTCATTAATGATCAAATACTGTCTTCTAGGACTCAGTGTACCATCCTTCCTTCATTCTCTGACAGTGTTAGCCACTCATGGTGCTCTTGCTGCAGTCTTAAGGATGCTTAACCAATAAAATGTTTATTTTGTCTGGAATAACCTCAGTCCTTTTTGTCTAGAATAGGAGAACTAGTCAGTGTTTACTTCTGCTAATTTTCTCTTACGTAATATTAATTGTTGGCCACAGTTAATGATGGCATATTTGGGGTGGTTTGAAAAGACAAATTTGCCTACAAGCTTCAATTAAAGGGAATGAACAATCTGTGCAGGTCTGTGGCATCTAATAAGGAACGAAGGAACTTAAACCCCAGCAGGAAGGGCCTGGATCAGGCAGGGAAAACAGCAGCCAGTGGTAAAAATAATGAACCACTGGCATGGGGGGTGCTCAGAGGCACTGACTGGGGGCAATTTTGAGGATAGATTATGCAAATGTTTAAAAAATTCCACGTAGTGCTTTCCTGCCTTGGAGAGGGAAAGGAAACTAAGTGTTTAATGAAAGTCCTTTTCACCCCTATGATTTTATGATAATATAAATGCTGTAAAAACCTTGCTTGCTGCTCTTCAGGAAACAGAAGGTCTTAACTGCAGGGATAAATTCGTGCTACTTATTTTTGCAGTTATAATTAGTGAAGCTGTTGAAGGTGCAGTCTGCAACAATTCTGAAATTCTTTTTGTGGTATCACATGTGTGCTCACACAGTCAAATGATGCCTGAATGACACTTAAGACTCTCTGAAGTATCATATATTTCCCAATGACCTAGTTAACATACTGATAATGACTGAAAAAGTAATCTCTCTAAGTTTTTAACTTGTTTTGTTGGTGTAAAGATAAAAGCAGTAAGTTTCACAATTTGCAGTTTCCTATCAAGCCTTACATCACTGAAGTTTCAGACTACTTAGCAAATGGGGTATTTTATGTGACAGGAGGATTCTGGTTTGATAACAATGCTAAATAAATATTCAGTTTGTATCTTGCATGGGGCAGGAACTGCAAATGCTTTTCTTTCATTACCCTTCCCCCTTCTGTAGCACCATAGCTCTGGTAATTCATTTGCTCCCCTCACATTCTTTCCCTCCCCTATTTCACATTTATGCAATTTCTTCCATTTGGTTTTCTCATCTGTCAGCAGAGGAAAACATTTTATGTGTACCCTGATAGTTATTTTAGCATTAAATGGAACAGTTTAAAGGGTCTGCTAAGGAAGAAACATCTATAGTGCTTAAATTGATGTCTGTAATCATTGACTTTCAAATAACATGACACAAAATGCAAATGAAGAAAGAAGAGAGTTGCCAACTGTTAGCATGTGGCATAGCAAATCTAGTAAATATAATCTATTGTTAATCATGGTTATTGATTAGGATAAATCCTCTCCCTCCCTGAAATTCTCAGATAATACATAATTCAGCAGCCTTTGTTAACTAACAAATTAGTTTTTATGGCACACAATGGCTGTGTACATTATCTTAAATATGAAATCACACCAGCTGGATTAAACCCATTAATTAAGATTACATTTTCATAATGGTTCAAGTATAAAATACAAAATGTCTCTAAATCCTGTGCTGCAGGTACCAGAACAGGCATCCCTGCATGGCTTTTCCACCAACACTCACACAGTACAGCAGATTTTAGAGGAGGCTGCACGTTCCCTGAAGCTTCTCTGGAGAGTTTCTGTTCCCCTGAAAGCTGCTCATGGTACTGCTCAGGGCATTCAGGTACTGCTGGGCTTCATCTGGGCTTGGGATGGTTTTTTTGGACTTTGGGAATGTCTCCAGGAAGATGCACCAGTTACAGATGGGTCATTTGGGAAAATCTTTGGAGAATCATGACCCCAGTCTCTGGACACATGGGTTTAGTGTAAGGCTGAGTGTGTCCTGGTCATGTTGTATGGCCAAGTGTTCATTTACAACATAGTTTGTGATAAAGATGGAATATCTAATCCTGTTACATGAGATGCAGGAAATCCAGGGAGGTGGCAAATGCTCCACCTCAACAAGAAAAGGTTTGGGCTCCCTGTTATTTGAACCAAATTCATTTTGATTATGTGTGTATTGGTAAGAAGAGAAACATCAGCAACTTTGATGTAATCTCAGCTACATTTTCTTTTGCATTCTTCATGCCAAAGCTGTAAAAGAAGAAGCTTTTGTAAAAGTGTGACAAAACCCCAAGACAAGTTTTATAACACTTTAACAAAAAAGGATTGCACTATGCAAATGAATAAAAGTAAACTAAATGAGGAATGAAATATCTCTGCTGTCAGAATACCACCAGTCAGCATTGAAACTGTTTCAAACCCTGGCTTTAAAATACATCTAAAGTGATTTCACAGAGGTTTTTGTATGTGCTTATTAAGGGAAGCAGGATATTTCTGAAAAAAAAAATCCTCAAACTTGGGGAAAACACACATTTTCTATATGATTTCATAACATGAAATTATGAATTTCATAAATTCTGGTGATATTTTTTAGCATCCTTAAATATATAAAATCACAAAAACAGTGGGAATGAAGTTTGCTGTCTGATACATCCACTGATGTTTCAGCCCCAGATTTGGGATGCCTTGGCAAGAGTGTGTCCTTCCGTTTTTATCTGTGTGTAATCCCTGCAGACAGGTCCATGCTGGCCTGGATTGCAGGGACTGAACATCTCTCACCCACACGGGGCTTCCAGGAGGTGGGGGATGCATCTCCTGCTTTCCTCTCACTGACCTGAACCTTCTGCAAGGCTGATCTCTGTGTGTGGGGATCTGAATTCCCAGGATGCTCCTAATTAGAGCCTAATTGAATCTTTTCTGGAGTTTCTTATCCAACACCCTCTGATCTTAAGGATAATAGATTTCTCCTGATGTCTTAAATACAGAATATGAAAGAATCTCAGTCTCTCTCTTGAAGTTTGGATTCTAAAGTACTCTGAGTGTTCAGTGCCTTCTCTGCAGCCCCACAGGAATTGTGAGTGATCAGTTCTTCTGCAGAGATAAAGACTGGGGGCAAATTCCACAAATTTTATTACTTAACAAGTGTCACACCAAGGGAAAAAGGTCCAAGCTGAAATCTGCACAAGGACCCAAATCAGTGACACTGGCAGATGTGCCAGGGCTTCTCACAGTCCTGTTTTACAAATCACTGACCAGAACTTTGTTGGGATTGCTGGTGAAAACTGAACCTTAACAATGATACTGTCAAATAATTTTGCAATTTAACTGTCCCAGTGCCCTGTGATAGAGGCAGCATCAGCCATTAAGAGAACACAAGGAGGAAGCTGGAATTCTGACCTGGCACTGGTCCCTTGGCACTGGCCTTCCTTATCTCTAGTTTAGAACAAAAATAGGCACCAGTCTAATAGAAAAACTCAGTCTAACAGAAAAACTACTTGCACTAAATTCCAGCAGAGAATTGCAGTTGTATCACAGAATCTCATGTCATTGGGGATGTGACAGCACTCAGGGGTGGTCCTTCACTCCTGTGAGTTGTTGGTACTCCAAGGAAGCTTGAGGGTACTTGTACAAAGGAATTGAGCAATTCCCAATGTAGAAAGTACTTTTAACCAGTAGTTTAATATCTTACTTTCTTCCCTCAATTCAGGATGAAGGAATGAAAGCAGAAATATTCAGGTTACGTAAGAAACTGTCTGAGCAGGAGAAGAAGTTGCACAGCACAGTGAAACGCCTGCACTGCACAAACCAGCTGAAGGAGAACATGGAGAAAGTCATCATTGACCAGTGTGAGTGTGGGCTTTAATAACAGTTCTGATTTTATTTCTGTAGTCTGTGCCTGCCTTTAAAATTGGTGCTCCCTCGTGTGCTGCAGCTGTGACAGACAGGCTCAGGCTGTGCTGAGCTGATGGAGCCTCATTCCAGTGGGTAGAAGTTACCCCAAGTAGAAGATATCCTAGAGAATATCATGGGAAGCTGTCCATGTTTTTACACAAAACACTGATAATGTGTCAATCCATGCAGCTGCCACTAATTCCTACTTGGGTTATTCCATTGTGGATACTCTTGTATCTGTTTTACAGCAGTTCTGGACAGAGGCAAAGTTACTGTTTGCTGTAAATGTTTTCAGCCAAAACGTTTTGACACTGTCAAAATTGTAGTTTTGCCCCAGTCTTAATAAATGTGGAATTAGGCTTTTACATTTATTGAGGTACTGCCCTGCAAGGAGCTCTGTCAATGCTCTGCACCTCACTAACAAGTGCAGGAGAAGAAGCTCAGAATAGCAGAACAAAAGCTTGCTATGAGTAATTTTTTTTAAGAAAAATTAGGGCATTCTGTGGAATTATATTTTACCCTTTGTGGCCCATGTCTAGAAAATTATCTGTGTCTGTTTGAAGAGATCCATCTCTGCTGCTTTAGACTTTAATCACTCACCAGAAGACATCTGAATGGAACTCTCCTCTACCTTCATGCTACAGCACTGTGTGTGTTGTGGAAGGAGGAGTTCATTTTCTACTGTAAAAAAAAAATAAAATTCAAAAAATCCATTCTTGCTCCCTCTGAAGTGATGGGACTGAATGGCTCATTAGTCCTGGCTGGAGTGGCACTTGTGTTATCAGTAATTAATCTAGACTGGAGCGTTTTCCACACCATACAAAGTTATAAAAATATCCATAGTATTATATGTTACTCAAGTCAGTTAAATGCAATGTAGAGTGATAAATGTTATTTTGCTCTGTAGCCTGTAATTTTTATATCTAAGGCCCATATATCTTCTGCTTGCAGATTTTTGTTGTTTCAAGCATTTATGGGCTGGTGTTTGGTCACTTCTTTCAAAATTGCTATATTATATATGTACAAATTACTTGCATTAAATCATAAATTATATTTTGTTCAGGTTGTAGAGCCAAACAGCTCAGTTTGGGGTTGTCATGTAAGAATCAAAGCTATTCAGTCTTTCCAAATAATATCCCTGGGGTGGATTCACTGGTCTGGTCTGTCCAGTTGCAGTGTCATCTCAGGCACACTGGGTCATTTCAGAGCTAGGCTGGCTATAAATCATCAGAGATTTTATTTTACCCTTGTAGCCAAAATGTTATCCCTGTGCCTCTTGCCCTGAATTTGCTCACTTCGTTTTCATGGCATTCAACCTCCTCTGAGTGAGGTGCTGAGAAACTGAAACCTGCATTTTCTGAGATCTCTGTAGTACAAATCTCTGCTGGGAGAGCAGCAGCTGTGCCAGCAGTGGCACAGCTTCCAAATTCTCCTCAGCAGCTGAATTTAATAATAATTTGGTTTAGAAAAATCCAGTTTGCCAGGTGGAATGAGTTTACCAGCAGAGCTCTTGTGAGCAGCAAGCACTCTGCCACACAAAAAGATCTGGATGTGATTTTCTCCCAAGTTTTCTTGATTATGGGAATTATGGATGTCGAGTTGCCTTTGTCTTAAAAGAGCAATTTCAGAAATGATTCTTATTTGCATCTGTACACAAATCCCTGGCCAAGCCCACAGCAAAACTGGGGGACCACCTGCAGCTGCTGCATTTTCTCAAGTTTTGAAGTTTCTTCCCTTCTCCTTTTGCTGGCAGGAAAGGAAAAGCACTGCAGTAGGTGACCTTGCCTGCCTTCATTCTGCACACATCCTGTTACCTGCCTGCTCCAGTGAGGATATTCAGGTTCCCTCTGTTATGTAGCTGAACATTCCTAAATATATTTAGAGGCAGAGACTGGAACATTCTTGTGGCTCAGAGTCTTCTGTGTTCTCTCTCTGGTGAGAGAGCTCATTGCTTATAAACCTCATCTGAACCTCTGAGCATGGAACAATGCAGTGCCAAATTGCAGTAATCTGCCAGGGGTGTAATTATCTCGTGACAGCTCTACCCTTGGAGTTGTTGGCTTCTTATTGTTGTAATGAAAAATCTTTATTATGGCTAAATTGTTTATTTTTGAGACCGGAATATCAAATTGGTGCTTGTGAGTGGTGCATTTCAGCACTGACACAGATTAGAGACTCACATATTTAACCTGACATTTCTGAATACCACTTCTGTTTGGAAACATCCCCTCCTCCATTCACAGGTCTCCTGCTGGCCCCACAGAGACAGGCTGGGCTGGATGAGTGGAGAGAACCTGGAACCCTTCAGAGCAGGCCACTGGTTTTTGATTTCCCCGTGGCACAGAGAGGTTGCTTTGTCCTTGAACCGACTCCTTTTGCCATCTGTCCTCTTCTCCCCCTCCTAACTGCCCTCCCCAGCCCAGGCAGGATCAAACTGGAGTTAGACCATGAACCATCTCCCCTTAAAATGAGCAGGAAATCTTCTGTATGACCTGGATGGAGGGATGAGCATGGCAGGGGCTGTGCAGGTCTGGGGGGTACATGCAATGCTGAGCTTTGCCCATTTCATATGTGAGAAAAACTTCAAAAACACTTCCAGGGTGCTGAGGTTCGAAAAGCAGATTGTGGAACACAGGCCAGCAGCAGGAAGTGACATTCCAGGGGTGGCACTGCCCTGGACCTGCAGTCCTGAGGGAATCCTCCTGCTCAGACATTATTTCATGTTTGGTCACTTAGAAAGACTTGCAGTATTCTTTTTAATCTCCTCTTTCTTTCCAGTGGTTTTAACACATGATGTCTTGAAGAAGGCCAGAGGAAACCTGGAAGTAAGTAAAAATTTTGCTTGTATTGAATTCCTTGGTCTCTGCTAGTCAGAAATACACAGTGCAGTGTCAGGAATTCTGCAGAATTAGTCTGATTTGCTTTAGGTTTTCTCCCTAATCAAGCCTGGGTGACAGCAGTTTAGTGTGATAAATAGCCTGCTGTGTCTGATGGCTGAATTAAGAGTTTTATGACTGACCACATAAACACCTAAACCCTCTCCTTCCTGATGCTTTCCCTAGATTAATATTCATGTCTGTCATCATCTTCCAGCAGTTAATTTCCAGGAGATCACAGCCTGATAACCTGCAGGAGCTCACACAGACACCCTTGTTAAAAGCTGGAGCCTGTGTCAGTCACTGGTGCTGCTTTTATTTCTTACCCACAGACCCACCAGGGGAGGCTTTTGGGGGCAGCTCTCTGCTGGTGCAGGTGTTCAGTCACTGGGGGTGTTTCAGGAGTCACTGCTCAGATTTGATTTCCCCCACAAGGTTCAGACTTTACTCACAGAAGGATTCAATACATTCCTTGACTCTGAAATCCCCTCCTTCTCCTCACACCCCTCCACTGAATAATTGTACAATTTCAAATTTCCTCTAACCTTTTCCATGCATCCCTTCTCCCTCACCCCCATCAGCATCAACATTTCCCTCTGCAGCTGCTGTGCTGTTCTCAGCCCTGCCTGAGCTGGAAAGTGATGACATAAAACAATCTTTCTGCTTACAGAAATCTTATCACTTTAATTTGAAGATCTGGTGAGCACAGGAGCTTCTCTGTGCATGTCCTTGTGGAGCAGGATGGGATAGGGACAAACTGTGGGCATTGAAGTACTGTAGAATAACTAATAATAATAATAATAATAATAATAATAATAATAATAATAGCTTTTCTAACCAGGTTCCACCAGCTGAGAATCAAAAATCACCTTCCTACACCAGCAAAAAAAGGATTCTCTGAAGGAGAAAGTTCTGCTAACAGAGACTGGTTTTGTGAGCGTTGTTTGCTTTGTGCTGCCTTAATATTTATTGATGTAAAAAATGTTTGTTCAGCTCTTTTAATGGAATCAGCCTTTGACCAAAAAAAAAAAAAAAGAAAAAAAGGACAAAAAAAAAGACACCTTTTGGTAAATAACTTATTTAACATTTTCTGTAATGTAAAGATGGTTTTAAATATTTATTACAGAACAAGGTACTGCAGGTATTAAGGAAAAAATCAGATTTTTTTAAAGTTGGCACATTTGAAATTTTATATTTGTACTTTTCATGTTATAAAACTATTTGCTGTTGTAGTCAAACAGGTCCTGAAAGAACCAAGAATGTGATCCACCTTCCACTGTCTTTCTCCTGCTAACAGAATGTAGGTTAAAAAAAAATACTGTGCCAGTTGTCATTGTTTTGTAGCAATGTGAAAAATGTTAAATATTTTAAAGCATTTTAACCATCTCTGGAAGGTTCTTCTGGAAGCTGCCTGATGCTGGGCTTTGTGTTAGGTACTTAGATTGATGCTGTGTCTGAAAATGTTACTTAGAATCAGACAATTAAAATGAAAAATCATCACAAATGTGTTTGTGTTATTTTGTTTAAAACCTCAGACTTTGGGCATTACTGACCCGAGCAGCCACATCAGATCATTTATTTCCTGAGTGACACAAAGTGAACTGGGAAAATAGTTCAGTTTAACATTAACAAGACCATAAATTGAAGTGATTTTTGGTTACAAAAGCAGAGTTTGTGGTGCAGGCATGACTTTATTGAACTGATTTCACACAAAACACGATGTTTTTTCCCCCTCAAGCTGATGGACATCCCCATTGTACAAGGAAATTTGTCCTTGGCATCCAAACATTGGGGCTGGGAGATCCTGATACAGGACTGGGGTTGTATTGGTCCCTTTTGTAATGGACTGCCACAGAACTCTGGGTGTGTGCTCTGAGGAGCTTCCACCCACCCCTGCAGCTGGGGCTGTTCCCTGCACAACACGTGGGGGCTGCAGGGTTGGGAAGGACCTAAAATCCCATCCCATCCCACCCCTGCCACGGCAGGGACACCTTCCACTGTCCCAGGGTGTTCCAAACCCTGTCCAGCCTGGCCTTGGACACTGCCGGGGATCCAGGGGCAGCCACAGCTTCTCTGGGCACCCTGTGCCAGGGCCTGCCCACCCTCACGGGAAGAAATGTTTCCTGATATCCAGTGTAAACCTCCTCTCTCTCAGTTCAAAGCCATTCCCCTTCTCCTGTCACTTGTCACTTGTCTCTCTGTCCCATCTTTTCTGTTTGCTCCCCTCTGGCTCTGAAAAAGCCACGATGAGATCACCCCAGAACCTTCTCCTCCTCTCCAGGCTGAGCAGCTCCAGCCTTTCCCCACAGGAGATGTCACAGATTTTCCCTGGGGATGCTCTCTCCCGTTCCTTCCCTCCCCACAGCCACTGTGCATGTGGGTTTCTTTTGGGGAAAGCCAGCCCAAAGCCTTGCAGGGTGCCTCTTGCCCTGGTCCCTGCTGGCTCCTGCTCTTTGATTTCCCAGCCCAGGCCTTCCCTGAAGGACACAAATGGATTTAGTGGGGCTCCCACAGCCTTCCTGCAGGTGTTATGGTCTGGGAGGTGTTCTGTGCCCTACAGAGCCCACATCCATGAGTTTTTGTGGAATTCTTTGTGCCTGGGAGCTGCTCTGTGCCCTGCAGAGCCTTTGTTCCTGGAATTTCCTTGGTCTGGGAGGTGTTCCGTGCCCTGCAGAGTCCATGTTCCTGAGTTTTCCTGGAATTCCCTGGGTTTGGGACGTGTTCCATCCCCTGCAGAGCCTTTTTTCCTGAGTTTTTGTGGAATTCCCTGTGCCTGGGAGCTGCTCTGTGCCCTGCAGAGCCTTTATCCCTGAGTTTTCCTGGAATTCCCTGGGTCTGGGAGGTGCTCTGTGCCCTGCAGAGCCTTTGTCCCTGAGTTTTCCTGGAATTCCCTTGGTCTGGGAGGTGTTCTGTGCCCTGCAGAGCCTTTGTTCCTGGAATTCCCTTGGTCTGGGAGGTGCTCTGTGCCCTGCAGAGTCCGTGTTTCTGAATTTTCCTGGAATTCTCTGTGCCTGGGAGCTGCTCAGTGCCCTGCAGAGCCTTTGTTCCTGGAATTCCCAGTGACTGGGAGGGGTTCCATCCCTGCAGAGCCCGTGTTGCTGAGTTTTCCTGGACTGAATTCCCGGTGCCACATCCCGGGAGAGGCTCAGGCCGGAGCCTGCAGGGGGAGCCAGACCCATTCCTCTGGATTCGGGGAAAACGGGAAAAGTTAAAAATAAACTCCGCGAATTGGGGGAAAACGGGGGGGAGGTAAGGGAGAGAGCGTGCAGTCAAACTTGTTCTTCAGTCTCTTCACACGTTATTGTCCTCACAGCTCACTAAAAACGTCAAGTTAATTTTACTAAGTAGCTAAATTATAGACACTCAGATGTAATCAGAATCCGCTATACATTTCAACTTTCAAAATTAATCATCCTGCGTTTCTGAGTTATCACACCTGAAGGAAACAGCTGTACGGATATATTTAGCATTCCCATGACTCTTGGTCTTCTTGCAGCCTTTTATTCCCCCCACACCATCTGCACTTAGAAATAAATAAATAAATAAATAACCAGGTTAAAATGTTTCCCTTTCCTGAGATGATTTGCCACTTACTTCTTAATGGTCCCTGTTGAGCCCTCTCTTCTCCTGACCCATTTTTGCTTCTGATAGGCTTTAATTGCTGCACCCAGTTCACACCTGGGCAGGTCTCACCACTGAGATGGGTTAAAAAAAAAAAAAAAAAAGCAGGATATCATTACCTCTTTAAAAACAGATGATCCTACAAGATCAAAGTATTTCATCTTAATGAGAAGTGCCTCTTAACCACACACAATTTACTGGGCTGGTTTAAAAATAATTAGGGAAAAAAAAATCCAGGAGAAAAGCTTCACCAGATGGTGGCTGTGGAAGACAAAGCTTACCGAGTGTTAAACTTTGTTCCCATTAAACAAAATTAAATTTTCCTTTAAAAATAATTATGCAGGAGAAAAATAAGCAGCATAAGCAAATGGAATTATAGGAGGGGCTCATTTGCTTAGTGAGTGGCTGCCTGTGCTTTCCTTCTGTGGGCAAGGTGAATGGAAACATTGCTGAGAGAAGTGGTTCAGGGAGGAGCACTCCGGTGGGAGAGGGGAGGCTGCTGCCATTACCTGTGACCTTGAACCTCCTACTCGTTCCCCAGCCTCACAGACACTGAGCAGGCTGAGGTCTGTCTCAGAGAGGATGCTAACGGGCCACTTGAGATTAAGGAAAAAACAAAAATAGGATGGGAAAAAAGTTTAAAAAGCAAAGACAAGGGTTTTCCCAGCTCTTTAGGCCCCCTGCAATACGTGCAGCTGTGCAGTAGCACTGAGCAGAGGCAAAATTTATATTTATATTTGTATTTAGTGCCCTGGGGGCAGAGCAGGGCCTGTGCCCACCACTGAAGACCCCCACCTCTGCCAAAGGGAACAAAGAGAAATAATAGCCAAAGCTCACAGGTCGCTGCCTGTATTAAAAATAAATCAATGCAAATGCATTCAGGCGTTCTTAAAAACAAAACCTGCAGCAGATCTTGTGGTATTTTAATCTCCACCAAAGCTGCCCCTTCTGGTTTTGGGAGGCTTTGCACAGGGGTGGAGAGGGGTGGGATTCCTGGGGCTGCTGTGGGGTCACAGGGAGATTTGGGGAGAGGGCAGAGCCCTCCCCAGCTCCCATATGGAATCTGGAGCAATTTCTTTAACTTTTCCCACTCCAGCCTGGCCCAAAGAGCTGAGCAGAGGCGAATGAGCCCTCTTGACATTTTGGGTTTATTTTAAACACTCCTGAACTAAACAAAAAGCAACTCCTGTCATCACTTCCAAATTCCACAGAAATGACAATGTGGGAAGAGGAATATAAAAAAGGAAGTGGCAACGCTCTGTAACTCTATTGGCACCAAATTCCCGAGGTGCAGAGAGCCCAAACCTGACCCTGGTCCAGCTCCTTGGAGCCTTCCCAGCACAGGCAGGGTGGGACTGGGGCAGAGCAGGATCCTGCAGGGAGGTCAGGTCTGTGTGTGGGTGACATCAAACCACTGCAGAGCCCATGTGCCCGGGCTGCTCCTGCTGTTAAACCCCACAGCCGCCCTCAGGGGGATTTATTTGCACCTCCAGCGCTGGGCTCTGCTGCTGGCAGAGGGATTTTGGCCTCTGCCTGTTGGGAACAGCCCAGCATAGCCGTGTCACACTGAGGATGTCACACAGCAGGGCATCCTCACGGCTCTAACAAAGTGTTAAAATCCTGCTTGGACAGCACAAATCCCCTCCAGACATCTCTGCCTTACCCCCGCCCTTCCTGATCCAGTCCTAGGCTCCTCAGTCCGATGTTCCTCCTTCCCGGGGGGTTTTGCCGCTAGATGGCAAGGGCAGGTTGTGCGGGCTCCGGGGATGCTGCGGGAGCCGGGAGTGCCCAGCCCGGCTGGGGTTGGGGCTCCTGCCCTGCTCCTGCCTGCAGGGAGCTGAAACAAACCCAAACATCGCTGCCGGATCGGGCCGGCGCTCGTTACTGAGTGACATGAATAAGATGAGGTTTGGAGCCTGAGTTATTACTGAAATTAGGGAAAATAAAAATCCCCAACCAAGCCCGGGCTCAAGTCGTGCCCTGCATGGATCACAGTGATCCAGGAGCCGCGGGCATTATTGTCAGGGTGAAATCAGGAGCACGTTTAGTGCTTGCTGAAGTTCTGGGGCTGCTTCTCTGCATCCCTGGAGGCAAATCCCTTCCTCTGACCCTTTTCAACAGGTTTGGCCCCCAGACTGAACAGTTTTAGCTCCCAGAGGAGCAGACTCCGAGGGTGCCCCATCCAGCAAAGCCCCCCATGCTGCCTGCACAGCCCGGGGTGATGGAGCCCTCACCCTCTGGGGTGGAGGAGAGGCAAACCAATCCCTGTCTGCTGCTAAAACCCCATTTTATTTTCCTGCACCACAGTTTGACCCTGGAGCCACAGCTGAGTCCCCAGGTTTCACCACAGTGCTGGGTGCTGAGGGAAGGAGGGACAGTGGATGCTCCCTGTCCTGCAGGGAATGATCAGGCTCAGCAGGGGCTCAGCAGGGACACAGGGATGGAATGTGGTCCCTCACTTTAGCACCTGTTTGCAGAAAATTCCTCTTGCAGGGAGCAGAGGCTTCATCCTTGTCTTGTCCAGGCTGCAAAGCAGCAGTGGGGGAAGCCAAGGCTGCTCCTGGGCTGGGGACAGCAGAGGAACAAAAAAGGTTCTGGTGACCCATTCCCATCTTTCTGTCCCCCTCCTTGCCATCCTCCACACCTAAAATGACCTCCCACACATAAAATCTGTATTTTTAGGGCTTCTGTTTCCAGAGAGCTGGCACAAAGTCCAGTGTCACACAGCAGCACAGAACTGCAACCATCCCTGCAAACCCAGCACACTGAAAGGGATAAATAAACCAAATAATCCCTTTTCCTACCTCTCTCCACGGGAAGTCACTCCTCTAATAAATTCCCAACACCAAATCAAGCCCTCAGAGACCTCCACAGGTTGCTTTGGGCTCCCCCCTGTTCTCCAGGACCTGCAGCTGCTCCTGCCCCATCCCCAACCTGCTGCTCCACACTCTCCAGCCACATCATCCTTATCTTTAATTTCTGAATTGACCCCCTGGAGAAAAATCTCTGCACGCCAATTTTTTATGTGTTTATCTTGTCATTTCTTTAGAAAGATACTTGTTACAAATATATTTTTCCCCTCCTTCCCCCCAGCCCTGTCGGAGGAATCTACTTGGGTAATTTGTTGAGCGGGTTGCTGGGCCTTGCATTATGCATGAGATGCAATCTTGATTTTTGCACTCCACTGTGTGCATTCTGAAACAGGAACGGCATCGTGCCCGCACGCAAAATGAACATTAACAGCTCAAAAAAAAAAAGAGCCCCAAAAAACAACAACAAACCAAGAATAAACAAACCAAAAAAACACCCCCACCCCAAAAAACAAACCCAGCAAACAGAAAATGCCCATTTATTCAAAGGAAAACGAAAAAACAGCCTCCACTTTTTCAAGCTGTTCTGGCTGGGGTTGCTCAGAGCACTCGAGTTGTTCCCGTGTAAGCTCTGCTGGGCTCAGAGCTCTCGGTGGGGCACAGCAGGGATGGTGCTGCAGCATCCAGGGATGGATGGATGGGGCTGGGAGCACCCTGGGCTGGTGGGACACGTCCCTGCCATGACAGGGGGTGGAACGAGATGCTCTTTAAGATCCCTCCCACCCCAAATCATTCTGGGATTGTGTGTGAGCCCAAAGCCAGGATCACCACCAACCCCTGCAGCTGTGGAGCTCAGGGGGACCATCTCTGCTCAGAGGAGGAGGATCAGCCTGTCCCTCCCTGCTGCTGTCACACAGATACACACACATGGACACTTCCTCCTCCTGGAGACAAATAAACCTGCATCAGCCACTCCTGTTCACCTGGCTTGTGCTGCAACAGCTTTGGGAACACCTCACGGGGCCAAACATTTTGGGTCAAGCTCCAAAGGCCAACTACTCACCAAAGCTTCCAGCCTTTCTGCCAGATGTGCCCTTGTTAATCCCCCACACCTCCACTCCCCCCTCTGCCTTCTCCTGGCAGGGGATTTGGGGACATGGGAGGAGGTGGTGACACCGGCAGGTGACACAGGTAAGGGCACAGGCTGCCAAGTGTGGTGTCAAACCCTTCAGGCTAAAGACAAAGCAGAAACACAAACACACACACACACAGAGAAAAAAAGATGCAGAAGATTCACAGCCCATCAACCCCCCCCCCCAGCGCTCTGCCCTACAGCATTTCATGCTTGGAGGCCATCGGGTATTTCAGAGCAGTCACACGTGTGGCTCAATTTAAAGTCCATTTAAAATCCAGCTGTGACTGATGTCCTTATCAGCCTCTGCTGAGGCACCTCTGTCACCTCCCGAGGGCAGGGGCTCCTCCTGCAGCCCCCAGGGTGGGACACAGCCATGATGCTCCCATGGCCAGAGCTTGTAATTTTTCATCCAGTTACAGAAAACCACCCGAAACCCATGAAGAAGAGGGAAGAAGAAGGTGAAGAAGAGGGAAGAAGAAGGTGAAGAAGGATGTAGACACTGCCTTAAATCCTCCATGTTGCCCCATATATATTACTGTATGCTAAAACCCCAAAATCCAAGTTTTCAGAATTCCAACATCTCCTCCTCTTGTCTGCAGGAGAAAACAGAGGACAAGAAACCACCTGTGCTAATCCCAAGAGCATGAGCAGTGGAAAAGAATCAGAAAGTGGCCCCTAAGAAGGAATTAAGAGGGGAAAAAAATGTCAGAGAATGAGTAAGAGGGAGAGAGAGGATAGGTGGAAAGGAAAAAGGAATAGGATAAAACGGGGACCAAGATATAAAGCCAATTATTTTTGATTCTTTGGCTTAGGGGCTAATTTATTACAGCAGTAAATCATGCTTAGGACAGGTAATACAGCAGCCAGAGCATGGACATTATTTAGACAGTGTGATCACGGTATTAGCGCTCAGAAAAGTGGAAAAAATTTAAATTTTAACTGCCTCCAGGCCACATCTCACCCTTCACAGTCTCCTCTTCGCTCAGCGTGAAGAAATATGGTGCTTTCCCAGAGCCAGGAACTCCACGTGGAGACAGGAGGGTTTCGTGGGAAAGCACAGGCTTGGCTTTCCTCCATCGCCCTCCCATCCCAATTTCCCATTCCCATTGCAATTTCCCATTCCTATTCCATTCCATTCCCATCCTATGCCCATTCCCATTCCCATCCCATCCTATCCCAATTTCCCATCCCATCCCAATTTCCCATTCCCACTGCAATTTCCCAGTCCCATCCCATCCTATCCTGATGTCTCGTCCCATTCTGATTTCCCCTCCCACCCCAATTTCCTATTCCCACTGCAATTTCCCATTCTTATTCCATTCCTATCCCATCCTATTCCCATTCCCATCCCATCCTATCCCAATTTCCCATCCCCTCCCATCCCAATTTCTCATCCCATCCCAATTTCCCATTCCCATTCCATTCCCATGCCCATTCCTATTTCCATCCCATCCCATCCTATCCCATCCCAATTTCCCATCCTATCCCATCCCATCCCTGGGCTGGGCTGGGGCTGCAGTCCCTCATCCTCCCCTCGCAGTGACCCTGGCAGGCACCAGGGCAGAGCTGGGGATGTGAAGAAGCCCCGAAGGAGCTCTCGGTGAGCTGGTTTGTGTCCCAAACCCCCGGCCAGGGATGCCGGAGCCTCAGCCGCGATTCCAGGGGGAATTCGGGCTGTGGGAAGGAACGAGGTGAGGCTGAGCCTCTCATCACACCCCCGCAGAGCGGCTGACAGGGAAACGTCTTTATGTTATCTGGAGGTGGTGCCGTCATAAAGAAACTTTCTGGGGGTTGGAGGAGGCGAGGTGCTCTCCACGGACAGCGGGAATTGCGGGGGCAGCCCCATCCCCGCATCCCGCCCGTTCCGCGGGAGACGCGCTCCGGAGCAGCGCTGTGTGAGGGCTTTGTTCCCTCACCGGGGGCTGGCAGGACCCCGAGATCTCGCCCTGACCTTTTTGGGGTCACTTTTTGGGGTCACTTTTTGGGGTCACTTTTTGGGGTGTTCAGCCCGTGCCCCCCCGGCACGACGTGAGCATCGCCGAGTGCTCAGAGCTGCCCCTCGGGGTATCAAAATGATGTTGGCAGCCTTGAAAAACGATGTCAAAGACGCGAAAAACCCGAACCTGCATCCCCTCAAGGCACCGGAGCAAACGGGGCGTTCTGCAGCAGCGTGTGATGCGGAATTGGGGAATTCCATCGTGCGCTGACCCCGCTGGGAGAGGGAGGGGAAAATTCTCCGCTTTCCCCGGGGCAATCTGAGCCCCTTTACCGGTGATTTTCTCTGCGGGGAAACGTACAGCGCGGTCCCGAGGGGCTGTTTGGGACACCGACAGCACCACAGCCCCCGGCAGGGCTCCCTGCCTC
This sequence comes from Argya squamiceps, assembly GCA_037834095.1. Classification (NCBI taxonomy): domain Eukaryota; kingdom Metazoa; phylum Chordata; class Aves; order Passeriformes; family Leiothrichidae; genus Argya; species Argya squamiceps. Next base: position 5,372,266 of record JBBMKD010000049.1, read on the forward strand.
CTCCTGCCCCGAGGCACGGAACAATGGGGACAGAGATCCTCCCGCACACCCCAACCCACACCTCTCCAACATTCTGCTTGCCTAAAGCCACGGCAGGATGTTTTTCTTCTTGTGGCTGGGAATATATTTAAGAAATGTGTTTACTTATACCCTGTAAAAGCACAATAAACATATCTCCAGACATTGCATTAAAGGAACATCCTGATTTTTAAAAGCTGCTTTGTTCAAAAACTCCTCCAGGCAGGGAAGATTAAAACCTAGCAAGGTAGTGGTGGCTAAGGAGAAACAGAACCATGCTGTTGTAATTTCACTGTCCCTAACAGAGCAACACACACTGTGCACACGTGGGATGAGAAGTTAAAATAACTTGGAGAAAGCTATTAATTTTTAACAATGGCAGACATGGACAGCAGAGGTGTTTTAAAGCACTGTTCAAGTTATTGAGCCCAGCAGATGCCACACGGGCACTTTGAAGCCTCAGGTGGTTGGAAATGCAGCACAGATTGTCTCATGTTTGATCTTCCACACCCGTCTGGCTCCATCACCATCAGCAGCTCTCAGGGTAACTGGGGCCAGCACTTGATGGGGCCTGACTGGTTTGTGTTGATGTGAAGGCACAGAGACACATGGGCCCAAAACCTGACATTTCTACCTCTTCCGTGGGGAAAAATGGGACTTTAAGCAGAAACAGGGCTAACTTCACCCCAAAGCCAACCTGTCTGATGGAATTCAGGCTGCAGAGCAGGAAGGATGTTTGTATTTCCATCTGCCTGAATGCAGACCTGCTCCTTGATTGTTTTTAGTTACAGCTGATGATAATGCAGAGAGAAAGATCAATATGGAGTGTGTTGGCCTGGTAACATCCTCAAACTGCAGAACTTGCCCTGAGTTGTGACACAGGGAAACTGAGAAACAGCATGAAAATTTTATGCAGCCAAAGCAGCTCTCTGATGATCTGCCCCCGTGGGCCCTGAGGTCTCTGCTGGTTCTCCTGACTTCTCAGGAGGGATTTTGCAGCAGCTGCTGGAGGTTTGTCAGCAGTGACAAACTGCTGGGAGACCCAGGGCAGAGCCTGACCAGTCCCCTCCAGGATTTCCTGCATGGATGGGAGCACCTGGACCTTCTCTGGCCTCAGGGTGGCAGGACCCCAGCACAGGGTGCCCAGAGAAGCTGTGGCTGCCCCTGGATCCCTGGCAGTGTCCAAGGCCAGGTTGAACATGGCTTGGAGCAGCCTGGGATAGTGGAAAATGTCCCTGCCCATGGCAGGGGTGGAATGAGATGTGATTTAAGATCCCTTCCAACCCAAACCATTTGATTACTGCATGGCCTAAATGCACCCTCTGCCTTTCAGGGGGCTGGGCCACCCCACACTGCAGCAGGGGCCACCCTTGGCATTGTGGCCACCACCCTGGGGATGGTGCGACATCCCCTTTGCTGCACCTCCTCCCCCAAAATGCAACCTTCAAGCCTGCTTGACTTGGTATTTCTAGAAAATAGAAGTTTCCCAGAAAATGGGCTTTTCTTCTCAAAGCAAAGAGCAAAGAACCCCCATCTTGTGAGGGCAACAGCACATACCCCAAAATGAAGTATCCCAAACCCGGAGCTGTGTAGCTGCTGAGGTGATTATGGGGTGAGCCCTGCTGAGCCCACCAAACCCTGCCTTTTGCAGGGGGAAGCCTCTCAGGGGCCCGGCCTGGCTCCATCCCCAGGGATCAGTCCCTGCCTGAGGGCAGCAGGATCTGGATCAGGAGACGGGGGTGATGTGGTGTCAATTAAAGGTTTTATTAACACGAGCTCCTGTGGTGATTGCATAGCTCACCATGCCAATAAACCCCTCATACCACACCATTAACTGCTCTGGAGATGCCACATCACTCTTCTGTAAAATACTTCATAAAGTGGTTTAAATTTTCCCTCTGTCTTTTTTCCCCTCGTACCCTTTGGCTGTAAACCCAGGCTGGGTTTAACAGTGGAGAGCTCAGCCAAGCAGAGCTGGGTGGGATGGGGAAGCCATCCTCACCTTTTGACACTTGTTCCACAGTCTTAAAAAGTTGTTCTTAGCTGGTAAAACATGAAATAGAGTAAAATTATGCAATGAGTAAAATATGGCATCCAAAGGGATCCTGCAATTTCTCCTGAGCCCCATGGCAAACATGGAGACTCGGGGTTTGGGGCTGTTATTTTGGGAAGTTTTCACAGAACAAGGCAGAGGGTGCTCTGGAACACTTGGGTTTTCAATCTGTTTTAACTGAAGACTCCAAAGGACACATTTGATCACAGGGACAGGTGGAAAGAGGAGGACTCATCTTTAGCAGGGATGGGAACTGATTTCAGAGCAGGGAATCACACCAAAACAACCCCCAAATCCAGTCCAGCTGACTGCTTTCCAGCTTTTCTCAGTGGACACTTCATTTTTGGATAATCTGGGCATGAGGAACCCAAAGCCCAGCAAATGGTCAATCAGAGCAAATCTGGCTTGTTTTTGAGGGATGAGGAATGAATTGATATTAGGACAAAATGTGTTCACTTTAGCTCAAACCTCAGCCAGGATGGTTTTCTGTTGATGTGGGAAAAGATTAACATTTGGTCACTCCTAAATCTGTAGGAAAGGGGCAGCTGCACAGGGCTGGCAAGGAAGATGTTTCCTTTCCAAAGATTCAGTTTTAAAACATTTCCTTTTTGTAACCTTGAACTACCACTCCTAGTGTGTTGTTTTAACTCGTTTTTTTTCTTTTTCCTTTCTTTTTTTTTTCTTTGCCCCTTCAGGAGTTGACACAGTTGAGAGAGCAGAGAAATTAAACTGTGCAGGATTGCTTCCTGCATTGATAGACTCAGATTCTCATTCATGCAGAGACTTAGGAAGGAAAAAAAATGTTTAAAAAAATCATTGGGATCTCTCTTTGCTCAGAAATCTGTATTCCATTAACTCTGACATAAGGCACAAAGTAAACCAAGAGAAAGAGAAACTCACCCCAGTGGGTGGCTGGAAAACAGAGGCAGAGGCCATTAGCATTCTCTGTGTGTGCAGGGAACAGAGGGCTTGGGCACAAAAAAAGAGATCCTGATGGAAGAAGCAGCTAATCCCTCCTTGTAGCAGCACTAAAAGCCTGTGGCCAAGAGAGTCTGCACGGATTTGGTAGCAGAGATAAGAGAGAGCCAAATTCCAGTGAGCATCCCCTTCCTGCAGCTGATTAGCAGCTGCTCTCCAGGCTGGAGAACACACAGACCACGCTCGGAAAACTCCGAGTGGAGAGAGCCCTGCCAGCAGCACTGACACCTGGGACAGAGCTGGGGGACACCTGGGGACAGTAAAGCCACAACAATCCCACCTGCAGGGACCACAGCTTGGTTCTGTCCTTCAGTGGGCAGACATAGGAGGGAGGCAGAGCCAGGTCCATCCCCACCAGGTGAAGAATTAGTTCCTTGGGGAGCTGGAGAGCCCAGCAGGGGCTGCAGGAGCACCCCAGGAACCTTCCAGCAAACCCTGCTCCACCCTAAATCCCAGCCAGGCTGGCACTGGCCCTGGGAGCTGCCTCGGCTGGATTCTAGTTCTAAATAATCTTAAAGCTAAGGCTTTAAAGGGACCTTGTTGCACAAGTGCAGGTGAGTTGTTCATGTACATTAATTTTCCAGAGAAGCTGTGGCTGCCCCTGGATCCCTGGAAGTGTCCAAGGCCAGGCTGGACATGGCTTGGAGCAGCCTGGGATAGAGGAAGGTGTCCCTGCCCATGGCAGGGAGTTGGAATGGGATGAGCTTTAATGTCCTTCCAACCCAAACCACTCTGTGATTGATGAAAATGTATTTAGGACATCCCTGTCAAACTGGGATTAAATCCAGAAAAGCCACTCAGATATGTGTCCACACAGGTAGAGACATATCACATCAGCTGTTTCCTAAAATCATTTACCTGTAAAAGATCCTTTAAAAAGGCCCCATTCCTCAGGCCTGCAGAGCAAACCTTCCCTGCCAGCAAATCCCCTCCATGCACAGCACCTCAGGCCTGTGGCACTTCAGGGAATTCTGCATGGGGGTGAATTTCAGCAGGAGAGAAAGGAGGGAGAAATACTCCAAACCCCAGAAAGGCTCCCTCAGCCCCAGCAGCCCTTGTGGGAACCCTGTCAGAGCCCAGGCAAACAGTGAAACCCTCACACCAGCCCAATGGCACAGTTTGCAGTGGTCCACACAGGCAGAGGTGATTATGTGATGCAGCCATGGATCCTTCCAGCTGGAGGTATTTTAAACACACAGGAAATAATGTCAGAATCATAGGACTGCAATCTTTAAATTATATTCAAAAAAGATGCTCAAAGCATATATCATTGAATTATGAACAGCTTTGGCAGCTTTATTGATGATGTTGAATCTGGTTGACAGATGCATTTACACTGCATAAGCATTCGAGATGCAAGAGTAATTGCTTATTAGTCTTGTTGTGAGGCAAAATACCAGATTGAAATAAATAGGAGCTCATGAACACAATTTTGCTGCCTCTTTGATTATTTTTTCAAGCTAACCATCTGCTAAGCATCTGGGATTCTTAGAATCCAAGATCCATAGCCCCCACACAGGTGGGAATTAAAAAATACAAATGGAAGGATCTTAAGAACCCAAACAAACTATGATATGAAATTGTCCAAAATGACTGGGGAGGCTCTTTCACAGCTTGAATACAAATGTGGGGAATTTGTTTCTTGCAGGACACATGGAGCAGATGCACAGCCAAGGTTCTCTGTCCACTTGGTGCACTAGTGGTGGCCCTCAACTCAGGACAGGGCCGAAAAATGCTCTGTAGTGACCCCAGGGAGGGGTGTAGGGACACCAGAGATCAACTTATCAGGGCACTCAGCACAGGGGTCTTCTCTGCAAATGAGACACAGTGGGACAATCCAAGCTCCCTTGAGGCCTCCAGGAAAACTTCCAGGCCTCTCTGGGGCTTTGCTTGCAAGGATTTTTGGTGACATTTTCAGACTTCAATTTCTCTGTCCCTTGCTGCTAGGTTTTTAAACTTTCATCAAAATAGAAGGAGAACACAAACGTGGAAAGAGAGAAAATACAAATGTGGAAAGAGAGAAAACACAAACACAGGAATGAGGAAAAGAAACAACACAGGAAAGAGGAAAAAACCCCAAAAAGATAGAAAAATGCAGCCAGTGAGGGAGAGGCTGCCTCAGCACCTTGCTCCAGTGGTTCCTTTCCTCTGCCCAGAGGTGCTGGGTGCTCACACACCACCCACGGGGACAAATCCAGCCCTTTCCCCCTCTGCCCATCCCTGGTCTCTGACTCTCACACATTCCCCATTTGTGTCCCCATGGGTCTGTGTCAGCTCTGCCACCAGCAGAGGACAAGGGCAAATCTCCACGAGGACAGAGCCAGGAGCCAGAATGAAGTTTGCTGCAGGGTTTATTGCAGCCTGTGGGATGGCAGCTTTGATAAGAACATAAAATTGATATTTGAATTTTCCCCAGCTGCCACTGCACTTGGTGCTGAGCACACGAGTTAATAAAAACAGCCAGTTAAATAACTGTCAAACTCAGGCAAATACCCATAAAGCAAATGTTCTTTTAAAAAAGCAAATTAGACATGCATTTTCCTCCATGAAAAAGGGCAATTAGAGAAGCTTTATAACTAATATTTGGTTTTGGTTCTAAAATATTAAGGATCTTTCCTAAACACAGCACAGTGAAGGGTTTCAATTAATCTCCTTTGAACACACACATTCAGGTGGTTAAAAAGGAAAAAGAAAGAAGAAAGAATGATTTGTGCATCCAGATCTGTCATCTCCAAAAAGCTGTAAACAGTATCTTGGAGAGCAGAGTTTGTGTGACAAATTTGAGATTAGGCGGATTCTGATCTAAAAATTAACTTGCTTATCAGAGAAATAATATTAGAGTAAAATAAATTAGAATCTCTACTGAAGACTCTAAAAGTAATTTTTAAAATTAATTAGAATCAAAAAGATGGATCTCAAAGGATGGGACAACTCTAATTTAGACAGACGGTAATTAATTCCTTATTTCAGAAATTCATTAACAGGCTGTAAGAGCAAATCCTTCCTTTGCTGGAGTTAAGCTCCAGAGGGAAAGATTCATCTGGAAAGGGTCTGTGGGAACTCCCCTGGTGCTGGAGGGCAGGGGAGCCCCTCTGGCAGCAGGCTGGGCTTAGCGGGGGGTCAGGGAGGTTTATTTTGGGTGGAAGGTTTGGACCCACAGCTGCTCACACTGCAAGCACAGAGGGCTGAGCTGAACCACGGCCCTCACAAGGCTCTGTGGATGGGGGGAGCAAATAAACCACTAAATATTGCTCCTATTTGCCATTAAAGTTGATATGGTGTGTCCCACACTCCCTGTATCAGTTGGGGCAGCAGCTTCCTGACCCTCACCAAGCCCCTGGCAGACCCTCCACAGGTCTTCAGGTCCTGGTGGGGGGACAAAAACCTAAAGATTTGTGCAATTTCACCTTAAAACTCTTTCATGCAACAGCAGGGAGGTGATCTCAGAGCAGATGTGTCCCCCCTTTTCCTCTGCTCCCCCCTCAATCCGAGGAACCTTGTCCACAGCCCTAAAACCCAACAGCCCCACCTCTCCCCAGGGCAACATCCACAAGGAAAACAGCTCCTGTGAGTTTCCCCTGGCACCCTGGACGTGCCTGGTGTGCTGCCCTGCCCCAGAGCATCCCCACCCTGCCACTGCACACCCCTGGAGAGCCCAGAGCACAGCCCTGCCTGGCAGCTGCATCCCACTGATAACTTGGATAAGCCTGGAGCTTATCCTCGGAGCTGGAGGGCTTGTCAAGGGGAGGATGAGCAATGCAGGAATCTGCAGCCTGGACCCAACTGGAGAGAAGCCCAAAATGAAATCCTGATCTGGACAGAGCTGGGCTCTGGGTCTGGATGCGAGGAGCATCCTGCTGGCCTTCCCATCTGCAGCCCAGCCACAGGGCTCAGCGAGGTGGTGGGGAGAGAGCCATGAATATGGATTTATTCCTTTGGATTCAGGGCTGCCACATGCCTGGTGGCACTGGTGGTCCCGGGCTGGGCTGGTTTCTTGGCCTGGGAACGTTTCTCCCGGGAGGAATTGCTGTGAGCTGTGTAGGGGATGGACAGACGGCTCCCAGCTCCTCATCCAGGATGAAGGAGGCAGGAACACAACAGGATTAGCTCCTGCTGGCTCCAAATCAACCTCCCTCCAGGGGAGAAGCAGCTTCCAGAGGGGCAGACAGGTCACCTGGCAGCAGCACTTCACCAGCTGGGAGCTGGAAGGAGCCACACCGAGCAAAATCAGTTTAGCACAAGATCCCTCATTTTGCTCACAGTTCTCTTCTTCAGGGCATGTTCACTCCCCCTCACCACGATTCTTTCAAGCCCAGTTTTATTTCACATAAACTGCAGAGATAAGTGTCTGCAGTTTCTCTTTGCCTAAGTCACAAGTCAGCCTAAACAGAAATTTTTGGAGAAGGGAGTTGCTCCGGGTTGCAGAGCACTCAGCTCTGAGCGCCAGGGGCTCCAGAAAACAAAGACAATTAGTTGCTACCTCTGAAAAATTAATTTAAGTGACAGACTGTGAAGCTGCCAAAAGCTAACAAGCATGTGAAAACTGACTTAAAAAAAAATTATAGCAGTCTGTCTATTTTTCTTTTTTTTCTTTCAGAGAGAACCATTGCTATGTTGAAAGTCATTGCTCAAAGCAAAAATAAAAAAGCAAACCCAAACTACTGATTGAAAAAAGGAAAGTCAAGAAAAGATCTCTCTTCTCCCACATTTTGTCTCTGAAGTTTCCTGGGATGTTTTATCTGGAGGCAGGCACACTGGCACAGGCTGGTGAGGATGGAAAATTGATACAAAGCACGAAAATGAGAAAGTTTTGGGGTCAGGTGGGACACTCCCATCTGCACAGCACTACGTGGTTGGAGCACGCTCTGTGTGCTGGATGACTTATTTTCCTTTCCAGTGGCATTAACAGGTAACAAAACTCACATTATTCTCCTGACAAGCCTTGCATTTGTAGCTCGGGCAAGCCAGAGCTGCAGGAGTTGCACTGATGCAGCAGTGCATGCACCTGCTCATGGTGAAGTCCTCCTTCCATGGCCTGGGTCCTTCCACAGCTCTCAGGGGGACAGGAGACCCACAGAAGATGCTCCAGCTGGCAGAGGAGGATGGGACAGCAGCTGTGACTCCCAGGGGGAGGTTTCCAAAAGAACTGAGAGAGGAATTGCGTTCTGCTGTTGTTCACACTCCAGGCATGGTGTGACACTGGCAGGGCAGGGGTTGGCTGGGAGGTCACCCCTCCACCCTGCCAGCTGCAGCAGAGCCATTTCTATCCAAAATACACCTGCACCTGTCACACAATGTGCTTTAAACCAGATCTGTGCCACAGATTTAGAGTTTTGATAGATTTAACTTTTAACCTCTCCTGATGCCCACCCAGCCTCTCTGGCATCTCACACCTGAGGCACTGAGCAGGGTGGGGGCTGCCATGGCACTTTCCTCCTCTTCATCCTCCCACCACCTTATTCACTCAGTTTTCTCCCTAAGAAGCCCTTGAAGGTGATGTGGTGGGCAGCTGCCTTCCCAGCCCAGTGAATCCAACACCCTGCCTGGTGCCTCGTTGTCTCATTCATTGGCTGTGACAAATGCCTGGCACTTGTTTGGTTTCTGTCATTATAACCCGAGGATATTAAATTTACATCAACCTGACAATGGGAGCAGGGCTGAGGACATGAAGTGCTGCCTCCAGAGGGAGGAGAGGACAGGCATCCCTTGGAATGCACAGTGTGGGTGTGGGGTTCTGTGGACTCGATATTTTCTGCGCTTGAGAAGAGCTAGCTCTTCTCAAGGGAAACTTTTCAACAGTTTTCTTTTCCCCAAAACAACCTTGTGTAACCAATATTCCTTTCCCATAACAGCAGGTGTTGTTTGCTGTTTCTGTTACTGAGCCAATGGGAGAGGTGTCAGCCCTATGGACCAATAACATGACTTTTAGCACAGCATGTTATAAAAGGGCTGAATGAATTGTAAATAAACCTCCTGATTTTTACTGCCTTTTGACTGGAATCAAGCATCTTCATTTCATGTTCTATTGCAACAGGGTTCTGCTTTTCCTCTTCACCATCTCCCAGGCTGAGCACAAAGAGTTTGGGTCTTCTTGGAGAGTAGACCTGGAGGTCTGGACAGAGGTGGCAGAGGAGATGGTGCTGGGGGTGCCTCTCTCTCTCTCTCTCACAAGCATCTTTCAGGCCTGCATGCCTCAAAGTCCCAGGCACCATCCCCTGGCCACATCCCTGGTGACCAGGGTGACCTGGTGACCAAAGGCACCAAAGGCGTCTGGGCGCTCCCCCTCATTCCTTTGCTCTCCCTGTGACTCCCTGTCCAGTTCCCCATCTGGGGGCAAACCCTGTCCAAGCACCAGGAGCTGCAGGAAGTTGGTCCCTCTCCGGCATGGCCACATCCAGCACCCCCTGTCCCTTCCTCAGTCCCCAGGTGGCTGCTCAGCTCCCTCCTAATCCTCAGGAGGCCTCTGCAGCTCCGTGCTGATACCAAAAAGCAGTTCCACTGGAATGTAAGCTCCTTATCTCACCAAAGAGCAGTGCTCAATGTCTCTCATCCCATTACCAAACGGGAAGAATTTCCATTCTTTTCACCTACCAGAAAGAAATTATTTTTGGTGTGTTTACAGCTTTGTTACCCTAACGCCTCCCTCCCACCCACATTTCCCTGATTGTTGATAAACATGAAAATCCATTCCCCTCCTAGCAAGGGGAACAGGGAATCTTTTATCCTCCCCTGATAAACAGTAATAAGCTTCTTATCCTCTTACCAAAAACCGAGAGCGTTGCAAATCCTGTATCAGACACACTAGGGTTAGGGTTGTTTGCATTACGTGGAGGGATTTTGTAAAGTGGTAAATAAAAGGCATATCATTTTGTTCTTTTATCTGAAGCTTCCTTCTAGGAGGGAAGGCAGAGCTGTTTAGAAGTACATTTAATTGGGTATTATTCAGTATCAGGTTGAGGCAAGTTCTCCTGTCTCCCACAAAGAACTTCTGCACTAATTTGTTCTTACTCGTGGATGAAAGGTCATTGTGCTGACTAGGAAGTTAAGTAAACAAAATTAGCATCTGATTTAAGAGACTTCTTATTCCCTCTGGTGTAAATTAGTGTAAAAATTAGCAAGACTTTCCGTTGCTTCTGTTTTCTGCATTTGAAATGCACCCGTTGCCTGAATTTAATGGTGTGGAGGCTTATTATTTCTTTATCTATGGAGGTGCATACAGATGGGTGGGGAGATGGAAGGGGCCCTCAGCTCCAGCATCAAAGTCGTTCAAGGTCAGCAGAAGCGACACAGAAGAGCTCCCAGCAGCTCTGACACCTGGACACTGAAGGAGCCACAAGAACTCACAGATGGGAAAACATTTTAGAAAGGCAACGTGGGCTTTAGCTGGGAAATTCAGCACCACACAAACCCCACCATTACTGCAGAGGATACAGGGAGCTCCAGGCAAAGGTCTGATTTCTTTTTTTAATTGAAATAAAAAATAGCCTCTCAAATGTTCTTTCAAATCTGAGAACTTTCTAGAGATCAGAAAAAAACCCAGGCACTGCTTGGGATTACGGTAAAAAAACCCAACAGATGTCTTCCAGATAAGTTCTTCATTAAAAAAACCTTTAAACTTCATCCAAAGCATCTCTTCGTGATTATTGCTGCCCATTCTAACAAGTAACCTGATGCTACTGCTGCTTTCCCTGATGAGCTTAACTTGGTACTGCACTCTTGAAAACACCCAGGGACAAAAGGATGTAAGAGGTAAAAACACGTTGGTAAAAGGTGAAAAACTCATTGGAAAAAGGTAAAAACTCACTGGAAAAAGGAAAAAACTCATTAGAAAAAGGTAAAAACTCATTGGAAAATAATCTCATAGAAGGAAGGTGATGCAGGAATATTTTTCTATCTTGTTGGGCAAAATGGTCCTCCAAAGGAGGAGCTGGACTGGCAGAAAGGGAGCACCTGAACTGTGGTATTTTCCAAATAAAGTGTGGGAGAGATTTTTCTAATCTCTGGTGTAAAGACTATTCCCAGAGTGCCACAGATTCCACTGCAGCTGCAGATGGGAGGAAGGAAGGCACCTGTTGGATTGGGAGGTCAGAAAGAAAGCCCAGGAGGGAGTTTTTTGGGATTTCTTTGGCAGAAATCTTCATCTATCCTGTAACAGGGGGAGGAGCTGGAACTTTGGGTTCCCAGAGTTACAGAACATCTCTCCTAAGACATTCTTGCTTGGAAAAGATCTGGGGAAAAAAAAAGAAAAAAGAAAAAAGAAAAAAGAAAAAAGAAAAAAGAAAAAAGAAAAAAGAAAAAAGAAAAAAGAAAAAAGAAAAAGAAAGAAAGAAAAATTGGCTTCAGATATTGGCCAGAGATGTTGGAAATTTTGTATTTTTTTCCATTTTTACCTGATGCTCTACAGAGACCCACTGGAGTCCCCTTGCACTGACCCCAGAGAAGGGTTCTGCCTGCAGCCCAGTCCAGGATTGATGCCATGACCCCACCAAAAGCCTCCCCAAGGAGAAACATTATGCACAGGGGCAAAACCAACTCTCCCAGAGAGCCTCTTGAGCTGAGGGTTACACTGGTCTCTGGTGAGGTCCCACCATAGCATTTTTATTCTTACATGCTGCAAATTTGGCTGTTGGTTTTTCCGCTGCTCAGTTCAAACATATTTCCACTTTAATTGGTAAAACTCACATCCCCAGACCCCAAAGAGAGGTGCAGCATTTGCAACCAAGCTCATCATTTTGAGTCTGCAATTGCTTGTTAAACCAAAAAGATGTGGAACTGCGAGCAATATGTTAAACTTAATAACATGAATATTAATTCCCTGAAGAGTTATGGAATATATCTATTTCACCAGCTCAGGAAAGGTGAACACTCCTCCAGCCCCATAAGAGAAAGGCAGGCACTGGAGTAATAGTTTGCATTTCTCACTAATTCAGTTTAAAACATGAGCAGGAATGCTGGGTTTTTGGTTAAGAAGAGAGGAGACTGATCATGGAGGGCTGGCGCCAGCAGGGGTTTGGGACCTCCCAGATTTGGCTGGGCACAGCAGGGAAGGGCCACTGATCCCTCATTAAACAGGGCAGTTCAGAGATAGCCCCTCTGCTGGAATCCCAGTGTCAGAGGTGTCAGACATCACACACCTCCACTCAGTGCCCAGATCTGCCTCAGGCCCAGTGTGCCATCAGGTCTTTTCCTCCTGGGCTCCTTCCCAAGCACACCAGTTCTTCCAGGAGAACTCCACTGTGAGCTTTTCCCTCTGATTACAGAGGCAACACTTGCTGGGAACACCAATTTTTCCCAGTCTTATTATCCATGGTATAAAAATGCCAGCTTTCTCAGAGATTTAAATAAATAAACTCCCCAGGCCACAGGGCTCAGACACTTCTAGATGCAGCTGACAGCTGAGCAGGGGTTTCAGGAAATAACCTTAAAGAAGTGGGATCTGCAGTCCTCCCAAACCATTCCTGAAGGGTGTGTTCCTACATTGCACCCTACATCCATAGCCATCAATCAAATAACTTCAGGCACTAAAATATTAGAAAAACCCTCAAATTTGTCATTACAGTAACCTTGCAGCTGGAATATGTTCTCCTGTTGCCCAGATCAGGTTGGGATCTATCAGCCCCTCTCTGATGGGTCTGGCAGGACTTGGTGTTGTAGCTCTTTTCCTCCCTGTTTTATTGCTCCTTGCAGTTCTTGAGCCAAGAGCAGCGCTGGAGAGGAGGACAAAAGTTCACAGCCTGCCCCCCTTGTGCCAGAAGGTCAGCAGCCCTCGCTGGGCACAGACAGTTTGTGACTGCTGTGGCCATGAAGCCTTCCAAAAGCAGTGAGGAAAACCACAGTGACAGAGATGAGCAGAAGAGCCATTAAGCATATGCTGGGCTCAAGCTCATAAACACATAAACAACAACAATTGCTGGTTAACCACAGGCGAGAACTTCCGACAAGCCGCAGGTACCAGGCACAAATTGACAATAATGAGGTTTAATGGGGTTGGTTTACAGTCTCCCTGGTTTGCATGTTTTATTATTTTCTGCAGAATTAGCCAGTAAAATAAAGTCTCTCTGCGCCTGCAGATCTGTTGGGGTGGGTGAGTCCCAGATGTTGGAGGAGTCATCATCAATGCAGGTCCCCAGGGACCGGGGCTGTTTTTGTTGTTATAGCACTGAGGCCTCAGGCAGAGTGTGAAAAAGCACAGTAACAAGGAGGAAATTTGGATCCAGCCCAGCTAACAAAAAAGTTCTCAAGTCCAAGGAAATAAAGTCAAACTTTATTTTTTTAGTCAAACTTTTGGAGTTTTTTTAAGGCAAACCAGCTTTTCCATTCACATGGAAAGACCTTTGCACTGGAAAAATACAAGAGGCTCCATGCAGAGAGATGTGTGAAACACAGCGAGTGTATTTTCAGCACAAAAGTTGGAGCTTTGATTGCATTAGAAATGGAAACAAACGGAGCTCATTTGGAGAAAACCACGGCAACTTCCAGCTCGAGCTCCCTGCAGAGGCACAGGCAGCCCTCAGAGGCAGCACTCTGCCCCTGGCACGGGGAGCTGGGAATTTCTCGGGATCGAAGCTGAAGGGAGCACACCATGGGGGTGGGAGTCGATGCCACAGACAATCATCACTGCTATTTGTGCAGCACCAGGGGTTTGGTTTGTATTCCTCAAACTGCAGCAGAGACTCTGACCCAGAGAGCGGGGCAGAACACACACAAACCCCAGAATACAGAGGTAAGAACAGTAGGGAGGAGACGAGGATGGAGGAGCAGGTGCTCAGCAGAACCCCAGGAGATCTCCAGCTGAGTACCTGTTCTATCAGTACATGTTGCACAGCTTTGCCACCTGGGTCCCCCTGGAAGCAGAAAGAAATGTCACAAGTGACCCGGTTCCATGAACCAAGGCCAGGTTTCAGGTAGGTTCTTGCTCCAGGCCAACCCCAACACCCATTAAATGGAGGAGAGCACCAAGGAGCCCCTCTCCCACAGCTAAATAACCTTTTCCCCACCTCCTCCTCCAACTGCTCTGCCCTTTGCTGCCTGATTGCCCCCAGGAACCTCACACAGCACCGTGTGGGGAATTAATTACATCCTCCTTAAAGACTGCTGATTAACATTTCCATCACATGCTAACGAGACACTTCCTGGCTTCAATCTGCTTTCCTTCATTATGGCTTTCTGGAGACGAACTTTACACGTTTATGAGAAGCATTAAATGCACAATGGTCTGACTACAATTTATCACTGTCCTGGCTCTGGGGTGTTTGTGTAAAGACTCAGAATATTACAGTGTGAAATCTGGAATGGGATCCTCAGAGCACACAGCTGTTCCTTAGGTCACTTTGGAGGTTGCCATCACTGAAAAAAGCCAACAACCAAGCCCAGAGTTGTGGATTGATGCACCTGAGAAAATGGAGGGGAATGCCCACCTCAAAAAATAGCAATGAAGAAACATACCTTTAGGTCATTCAGCAAAAACACGAGGTGATCCAAATACTAATTGTAACTCCAATAGAAAGAGATTATTGAGAGGAAAAAAAAATAGGATTGCCATTTTGGGCAACAGTTAAAAATGAGAGAGGAAAATAAAAAGCAAAAATGATGGAGTAAAACTTTTAAAGATCAGAATGAAGGTGGACACCTGGAATATTTCTTGCATTTAATGCAAGAGAAAGGTTCCAAAGTTTGAATAAAATGGCTCACCCTTCATAAAGGGCTTTGCAATCACTGCAATGTTTATAAACCCTCACATTCAGCACATATATTCAGCAGCCCAAGCCTCACTCCAATACATAATACAATAAATACACAGGAAGCTTATTGTAATAAATACAACACCACCACAAATGAAATTGTAATTAGAAGCATAATTCAGACAGATTTTAGTTAATACCTGTTTACTAGGAGGTGCTAATCTCCCAAATAAATGTCCTAAGTATACAAAATGTGCCTCTGTGCTCCTGGCTTCTCTCTGTCAAAACCTGTTCACCCCCTAATTGGAATTTTAAAAATTGCCCCATTTTTTGGGGTATGCTGGCAGCTTTTGGAAACTAAATGTGGCCAAATGGAACCGTTCAGTGCCTCCCTTGTGAGAGCTGGTGTGAGCAAAGCAATCTATCCACCCTGCCCTGCTCCAGCCAGGCTGGGATCCATCACACCAGAGCTCCCAGACGAAAAATGCTGGCAATCCCACATCATCTTTTCCTGCCTGTTTCCCCATGTGTGTCCTCTCCCAGCCAGCTCCCTGCAAGCCCAAGGAGCTGGGGAAGATGCAGGGAGACCTGCAGGCTGGAGGGGTCCAGGGCAGTGTGGCAATAACCAGTATTGATCCTCTCTAGGGTGGAGCAGGTCCTCCTCTGCCTGTCCCTGTGCCAGAGAGCTGGGCCCTCCTGGGAGTCTGAGGGGCTCAAGCTTTGTGCCTGAGCTCTGTAGTGAGTCTGGGGACTGGTTACAGATTTGGTGCAAGAGGCAGTAGGGGGGAAAATCGTTTATTCATAGCAGAGTGGAACCCAAATGTCTCAGAGGAGGGAGATGTGGCTGCTCTGCCCCACATCAACAGGTCAGGCAAGGGCAGGGGACAAGGACAAGGACATTCCTTTGCCTCCATTTGCAGAAAGGGAAGGGAATCAAGCCTGCATGTCTCACTCAGAGGCACAGATAGCCAGCCCATGGCAGGCAGGGGTGCAGCTCTTCCAAGTTCCAGAACAGGATTCACATCTTCAAATTATTCAAGTCCTCACTGAAGCACTGCTGAGCCAGCAAAAATGAGCTGCAGCCTTTGCCCAGGACTTTACTCTTGTTCTCCAGAGGAAAGGTTAAAATGAATAACAAAAAATCACTTTTCTGTCTCCTTTTCAGGCGGCTGTGGTGGCTCTGGAGCCTTGCCCTGGGACTGAGCACCCAGGGGTGCTGAGGGGACCAAGGAAGGCTGTGCTGGCAGAGGTGCATTCTTCCCAGTAGGAAGAGAAAAGGAGACCTTAGAAGAGCTACCAAGGCTCCTGGACAATGCAGACCCCATTAAAAAGTTCATCAGCCTTATCTTCCACTCTCAAGATCTAAAAATCCCCAAATCCCTCAGGCTGGAGGTGGAGCAGGCTGGGCTGCAGGGAGGTCTCCAGATCCATGGGCAAGTGAGCAGCAGCAATTCCCAGCACCCCTGGAGCTGGACCCAGGAACACCTGTCAACCTCTGATGAAGTTGAAGCACAAACCACCATAAGCCGTGACAGCCCAGGATTGATCTGGCCCTGAGGAGACACAGGGGGAAAAGTGGGGAGGGTTTGCCTACAGAGACCATAATTCTGCAGCCCCAGGCTGTGCATTTGCTGTGCATTTATTTCTCCCTCCATCACTGGGGTCATGTGCAGTAAGGAATTTTATCCTGTGAGGCTGCCAGCCTTTTATCCCAAGCTGTTCATTTTCTCCTTAGAATCCATCTTCTGGCCTAGGACACACTAACTTGTGAGCCTGCATTTCTGATAAAGACCATGAGACATAAATATTTTACACTGGTAATGAGATATTTAGCATTGATATAGAGCTCAAAGCCCAGTGCAATTCCAGCTTTGTTAATTATAATGAACTATTGTAGGGCTCGATTTCATCTGCTCCTTATAAATCTGTGTTGCTGGTGCAACGTGCTGGTGGCTCCTTTCCAGGGGGAGGCTGGAGCTCAGCTTGGGTAGGGTTTAATCAGAGGTTGGTGCCCACCAGAGGAGCAGTTCCTGGTGCGAATGGTGTGTGGGTTGTGTGCCTGCTCGTTCCTGGAAATGCAGAGCTGGTCTTGTGCATGGAGCCTGCTGGAAATCCTCTGTTCTGCTCCTTGTGTTTTCAAGCAGGGATGGAAGCTGCCCGCTGTGAGGATTGTCTTCTACCCCCTAAACTGCCATGATTAGTTGGAGAGCAATCCAGCTTTTCTATAATTTCACCTTTGGAAGAGGAGATGGACCTCAGCCATCACAGTTTTAAGTACTTTGGACTCCCTCTGTCAGCTGCCTGCTCCTCAGATGGGCAGAAGTGTGAGAACCTTGTCCCTCCTCCCAGAGCCTGTGCTGGGCACCTCTGTCCCCACCTCCTGCCCTGTAGGAGAAGGGAATATGGGTGACCTTGTCCCTGATAAGTAATAGATGTGTTAATTACCCAATACAGCCTCGCCCCTGATGAGTCATGGTTACATCCAACAGAGATAAGTGTGATAAAAGGGAGTGGGTTAGCTGGAGGGGGAGGCCAGGGGTCAGGTGGTCATGGAGGAACCTTGAGGGAGAGGGAATTAGAGGATCATGAAGCAGGATCCTAGGGAGAGAGAATCACTGCTGTGGGGTTAGACTGGGTCTGCAATTAGAGCCTGTTGCTGGAGCCTGCACTCACAGTCTAGCTGGGTAAAAGACTGCAGTCACAGTCTGCAAACGAATAACTGCAGTCACAGTCTGTAAACGAATAACTGCAGTCACAGTCTGCAAACGAATAACTGCAGTCACAGTCTGT
>JBBMKD010000049.1:5389885-5481702 GCA_037834095.1 Argya squamiceps
GAATAACTGCAGTCACAGTCTGTAAACGAATAACTGCAGTCACAGTCTGCAAACGAATAACTGCAGTCACAGTCTGTCTGGGTAAAAGCCTGCAGTCACAGTCTGCAAACTGATACCTGCAGTCACAGTCTAGCTGGGTAAAAGCCTGCAGTCACAGTCTGCAAACGAATAACTGCAGCCACAGTCTAGCTGGGTAAAAGCCTGCAGTCACAGTCTGCAAACTGATACCTGCAGTCACAGTCTGGCTGGGTAAAAGCCTGCAGTCACAGTCTGTAAATGAATAACTGCAGTCACAGTCTGGCTGGGTAAAAGCCTGCAGTCAGAGCCTGCACACTAATCCCTGCAGTCAGAGTCTACACATTAACCCCTGCAGTCACAGTCTAACCAGGTAAAAGCCTGCAGTCACAGTCTGCACGCCAATCCCTGCAGTCAGAGTTCAGCAGGAAATAACCAGCAGTCAGAGGCTGCAAGGGAAACCCACTGCAGGAGCAGCTGCAGCCAGAGTCAGTGAATGGTTGGAGTCAGGATGGCTGAGCTGTACAGAGGAATAAACAGGGATAATCCATGCTGTGAGAAACAAGAAGTCTGTGTCTTGGCTCATTTCTACCCTCTAACAAGAGGGCTGCTGCAACACTGCCCCTGCTGAAGCACCTGGAGTTGGGAGATATCAATGGCAGGCACTGCACCAAGTTAAAAATGTGATGCAGTGTGAAGCTGGAGTTGGGAACTGCCATGTGGGAACGGCACGGTTCTGCCTTTATTTAGAATTAGTGGATACTTGAAAAAGTAGCTTAACATTTTGTCAGATGCTGAGCATAAATCTGGATAATAATCCACGCTACACTAGGCTCTTTATAACAGCAGTTTGCTAAAACAAATTGAATTCAAACCTATATTAATTTACTAACTTAATGCTTGACATATCTGTGAATAATTTTTCATAGCCTAAAAAAATTCCAGGCACAGGCTTAGTTGGAAAAGGGCAAGGAGATCTAAAATTAATGTACATTAAAGCATAACTGGTACTCTAAGAGCATTTGTTATATGCAGCAAAAACTGCTTTCCGTTTTGTTTATTTTTTTTTTTTTTAGGGAGATGATTGTGTAAGGGCTGAAAGAAGTCTAGATCTGAAAATCCTGGGGTAGAATGAAAAATCAGAGGTTCTTGTATTTCAAACTGAAGTTGTGTGAATTCGGGAGGAGGGAAAGACCCAAGCAATTTGGCACTTGGGAGTTGCAGTGTTATTAATGGAACAACTTAAAGAGAAAATTTGCCTTTTTCCCCTCAAATTGTTGCTGGCAGTGGAAGGAATGAAATTTCTTTGCTTTTGAAGATGTGTTGAAACATCTCTTTCTGCCTCAGCTGAAAACATGTGACTTAAAATAAAAAAGTTTCACTTTTACACATTACATCCCAAACGAGAAACGATTCCAACTTCATTTTATTTTGAGGGGAATAGGGGAAAAAACCGCCAAGTTTTGTTAAAGTGGGGGCTCATTTCTGCACCACTTGTCCACAGAGCCCGTGGTGGCAGCCCTGGGGGAGTGATGCCAGGCAAGGTGTGACATCCATGGGTTTGCTCAGCCAGCAGAGCCCTCCCCAGGGCTGCAGCAGGGCTTGGGCAGAGCAGGGAGATTAATCAGGGCCCCCCACAGCATCAAGGATGCAAGACACCCCACAGTCACTCCTTTGCTGTCCCTGCCTCCCAGGAGGATTCATATTTCAGGAAGCAAAAGCCCTCCTTGCACACCCATCCGAAGGCTGCCTTACATTTCACCTCTGTGTCATCCCCTCCAATGCACATTAATATTAATTTCTTTTCCTCCCCCATCCCAATAATGATTTACTTACAGAGGATTTACTGTGACACTTCAGCTGAAGGCAACGCATATAAGCCCCACTCCTGCTGTACAAGAATTAATTTTTAGCATTCTTAATTTATTACCAATTAATTTATTCTAAATTATAGGAGAGACAACCCGCTGTAGATAACTGTTTCTTTCTAATGCCTTCCTAGAAAATCTCTCATTAATGAGCCCATTAATTTGATGGTGGCAGGGGCAAATCATCCAGAGAGGACCCTTCAGCTGCAATCTGTGTGTCCCGCCCCGAATTCCTGAGAACATGGCAAGAAGAAAGCTGGGTTTGTTTGCAGTAAGTGCTGGTATAAAATATGCCTGGATATGTATGTATGCAAATAGCCTGATCTAGCATCATTAAACCTCTTAAGGAAATATGAAGTTTTGAAGGCATTTCCCACTTTAGAGCTCAGGCAATGACTGGAGCATCTGCATTAAATGTTTAATGTTCAGCGGAAGTGCAAATCACCATTTAATTAACTCCTTCCATAAAATATGATACTTTAGTGAAGTGAACACAGATGAATTATCATTATTCAGGAGGATGCTAAATGTGTTGCTGAATACCAGACTTTGCAGAGCTGACAACAGTGGATCAGGAGGTTCCTGGTATCTAAAACAGAGTGGAGGTTTTTTTTCCAAGGGAACATTTATTATTCATGAAACTGCATTTTTCCACAGCAGCCACTGTTATCAGACACAGGCATGTGAATGCACAATTAAAAGCAAAATAACTACTGCCAACAGCTGGCAAAAATAGCTTCCTTGAGCAACCATTCATTAGCTTCTGAGCTGGAGCCTCTGCAAAGGCACTGTTTGATGCTAAAAATGAGTGTCACTAATGCTGTCTTGAGGGGGAGATCATTTGGGACCTGTCTCTGTGCCTGTGATGAGGGCCAGCCATCCTCCAAAAGCCACTGTCGCTCCAAGAGGGATCACAAGGAAGAGGCCACCACACAGAAAGCAGAGCAGAATTTCCCTGTGATGCCTGCAGAATGTTGGGTTCCTGCATCAGGCAGAGAGCATGAACTGCAGAGGTGGCTCCTCTGTGCAGAACCCATGGGGGGGATTGGAGGGCCAGGATGTACAAATGGGGCCAGGAGCTTTGCCACTGGATTTCCTGGCCCTGCCTCTGCTGGGGGACAGAGATGTGTCCCCTGAGCTCTGCAAAGGCCACGTTCCCCTGCTCCAAGACCCCCGTCCCTCCATCAGCTCCAAAGCTAAAGGGTGCTCACTGACTCCTCGCTCAGACTCCAATGTTGTGGAATTCTATTCATCCCCCATGCCATCTGGAAGGGATTAGCCACTTTGAATGGATTAATTTTATCTGACTCCTGCCATCCACCACTATGCTGCTCATCCATGCCCCTCTACAGCCCGTGAGATGAGGACAAGTCCATTGAGCAACCTTATCTCAGACATATCTCCTGGTGAGTCACCCCCTTGGAATACCTCTCCCTCTCTCTGTTGATTACAGATGAACACCAGCTGCTCATTTTATTTGGAACAGCTATTTATTTTTTTTTTAAATGCTACTGCTGTACTACACACCGACAAACATCCAGACAGGGCCGTGCCTGGTTTCTGGGGACTGCAGAAGCTTTTCATACAATATGTCAGTTTAAAAGGCAGCCTGAACGTGAGCTAGTTCAGAGAGTGTCCCTGTGGAATAATGTTCAAAACAGGGGGAAAAAAACCCTGTGTGAAGATGACTTGAGGCAGCTCTGATTGTTTGAGGAGTAATGAAGAGTAATGAAGCCAAATGCTTCAAAGTTGGAGCTCTCCTATTTTATTTCCAGTCTTCCCCTAACAGTGATCCTGCACTTCATCTCTCCAGTTCTGATCTAACAGTGCCTCTGCTTGCTGAAATTTTGTTTTCCCTTTTGATGGATGTTTCCTTGAAACAGCCCTTCTCAATATAAAAACACATTCCATTTGAGCAGTCACTAAAACTGTCTTCATGTCTCCACTCCTGGCTTGAAGACAAACCCCAGCCCCAGCCAGGTGATCCTTTGCTCACAGAGGGGTAAATACATCTGTGTCAAAACCCAGCTTCATTTAACATCACTTCAGCAATCATTTAGCCCAGGGTGGCTGTCAGAAACCTCCTCCTCTGCCTTGAATACTCGTGATTAACTTCTCATTGATAACCCCTGACCTGAAACAGTCTTGTGCTTTTCCCCCTGTGCTTTGCACCAGCCCTCCCCTGTCCCTCCTCAGTGATGCCCACCAGAGAGGGGTCACACACAGCTGACAGGGGTGACAGGCTGAGAGCTGGCACTCAGTTCCTGCACCATTTTTTCACCATTATTTTGATCCTGTGTGCTGCTGACAATGTGCACACACATTTATACCCTGCTCCTTGCTGGAGGATATGTCACCCAGCTGCCCTTTGTCGTCCTGAGCTGAGTTGTTTAATCTGAGGTTAGAAATGGTTCCTACTGAGAAAAGGCAGTCAACTGGCACACATGGGGGTACAAAATTGTTGGGTTTTTTTTTCTTTTCAGTTTCTGAATAGGAACTGATGGAAAGAGGGTTCTATGCCGAGAGAATAAAGTGTAACAACAAATGTGTGTTTCAGTGCTTAGATAGGAGTGTCCAAGAGAGCCCTGGATGGAGTTTCTATGGGCACACTGGGCACAGGGACACTCACCTACTCTCAGAGGGGATTTAGAGCCCCAGCACACTAACCCAGCTTTTTACTGCCAGACAAAAACACCAAAATTCAACCAAGTGCAAGTCAGGGATACCCTGTCACAGCAATTCCACAGCTGACCATGACCACCAGAATGAAGGGTGTGAATTTTCCACAAACACAGAACAGTTCTTCAGTAGCCACCAGCTTCAGAGAGGCTCTGAAGATGCCAGAAATGCAATCACCTGAAAGGAGCATGAGAGTGTTTATGCAGGTGGCAGCTTATCAATCGATCATCACTTTCATCAACAGATTTTCATTCCTTGTTCCCATCAATAGGGACATCTCTGAAGGTTCCTTCCGATCAGGGCACACTAATTGGTACTAGAAAGTTCAGTGTTTGAAGATCGTATGATTAGGGAAATGTACAAATTCAATTTCTTTCAACCAGATTCAATTCTAATCTAATCAGAGAGATAGAAAACTCCAGTGTAATAATGACAAAGAAAATGACTTTGTTTCAGGCCATTTAAATGTCCCTTACTGCAAACATTCCAACAGAAGAGACTGAGTTTGGAGTCAGAGATGGGGTATTTGCTTTGAATTCAACAGCAAATGGGCCATTTTCTGTCTAAATTAAGATTCTCCCTTTCTGAGAGAGAGAGACAGACACCATCTAAGTCAAACGAACATTTGTGACATTTAATAAAGCAATTATATCTAAAGACCAGGGGCTTGAGATAGAATAGGCTGGTTAATATTGTCTGGGAAAAGTCTCTCAATAAAGGAGTGATGTTCTTTTGCAGGACCCTGCTGACCTTGAGCAGAGTCAAATTGCTCAAGAGCATCTTCTATTAGTGCTATTGAAGCCAAAACTAGACCTGGACTAAATCAGGTTATTGGGTGCTCCTGGGTAGATATTTCCAAAGAGCCTGAGGGCGTGGGGAGCTTTGTTGGCTGCCAGGCTCTGAAATGTTCCCCAGCATGGCCAGAGAGCCACGCCAAGGGTCTGCACAGCTCTGGTTGTCCTGCTGGGTGCTGGCTGTGTCACAAGGCAGTTTTACACCTTGTACTGAGACCAAAGCTGTGCTGGGTAACTCAGTTCTGGCTGTGAGCATCTCCACAGGTTTGGAGATGGACATTCAGAGCATGCTGAGGTTCTTGGCTGACCATTCTGAAACCCTCAAATTAGTAGGAAAACAGGGGCAGGATGGTTACAAAATGAGCTTTAGTTCAGTTCTAGTGCTTTGTTGGGCCTCAGATTTGGGCTGGATGGAGCAGCACAAAGCATGAGAAAGATTTTCCTTTACTTCCTGGCCTATCCATGTGCCAAGAGTTTGGCTAACAGAAAACTTGCTGGTTTTATGGCTGACAGTGAGGTTTAATTTCACCCCAGATTTATCCTGTTGGATTCCTGAGTCCATGCAGGGATGTGTGACCATAAGCACAGACCAACCCCTGGCTGCTGGTGTTGTGCCAACACAAGGAAATTATGTCCTTGTCATTTAATTCAAAACTTTGGCAAAAAAGGGCTTTTCCTGGGTGCTTTTATTACTCATTTGATGACCTGTGGTTCAGTCCTGCAAATCCCAGCAGCCAGAGGGTTCCATGCTTGCCAGAAGAGGCTGAGGCACATTCCTGATCCTAAACTCAGCCAGTGAGTCTCCAGCTGAGTGAGGTTTTTGCAGTTTGTGATGGAGGAGTGAATACTATTTCCACATTGGAATTTTCTTCAAACATCTCCTGATTCAGTGCCATGAAAAAGCCCCTTCCAGTCAGAGGGTAATTTAAATCAATAAATATCACCATCTTTTAATGATACTAAAAAATCATTTCAGAAGAGAAGGTGAGCCAACACCAGCAGTCTTTTAAATTTAATGACCTATGAATAAAACCAGATAATCCCTGCATTTGACATCATCATTTCTGTTTGATTCCGTTCAATTATTTGTTAATAAACACAGACCTCACTATTGTAATTTAATACTCTCAAATTATAGGTTAAGGTAGGGGTTACCTCTCTTCTAAGGCATTAAATGATTGGCATTTTGCTCATAGAGGATTTTATTACCCCAATAATACCATTTTCAGGAAAGGTTTTCATAAGCTTCATTTGCATGTTGATTTTTTATAGCAATTATCAGTAAAAGGTCAAATATTTGCTTTATCTATATAATTCAATTTTAGGAATGCCTTTGGGATTCAAATTAACTCCCTTGTAATATCTTCATTGAAAAAGAAGATTAATTATGCTTACAAGAAACCTAATTTGGCTTATCAGACCTTTAATGTTACAGAGATCGTTAATGCATTTAAATTTAGGATTAGTAGAGTGATCTGGTTCCATTATTTTGGTGACTTTAATATTTGTCATTATTTTTATGCATACAGTTGCTTTTCCCTGAAGTGAAATTATAATGTCTATTATAAAGGAAATAAACATTATATATTGACCTTGGTAATTACGCTTCTGGTTTTTAAGAGTGCATAAAAAGATGTATTTGTGACTCACATATAAATTCAGCACTCCTGTGTGAAGTGGAGTCAGGGTGATAACACTGCCAGATCCATCTCTGGAGGATTTGGCAAGGGAATTCATGGCACTGTGGCCAGAGGGACCCCCAGGAGGAATTCCTGAGCTCCAGCCCCACCACCTGCCCACCAGGCCCTGGGGCTCTGGGGTTGCTCTTTGTGGAATCCCAGAATGGTTTGGGTTAGAAGGGACCTTAAAGATCATCTTCATCCCATCCCCTGCCATGGGCAGGGGCACCTTCCCCTGTCCCAGGCTGCTCCAAGCCCCAATGTCCAACCTGGCCTTGGACACTGCCAGGGATCCAGGAGCAGCCACAGCTTCTCTGGGCACCCTGTGCCAGGGCCTTGCCATAAGGAAAAATGATTTCCAGATATATAATCTAAACCTGAAGCCATTCACTCTTGTCCTGTCACTGCCCTGACTTTGTTGGGAGCACAATCAGAGGAGCAGTGAGTGTTTTGGAGAATACTGCAGGTCTGGGTTCATCCCATCTACTTAAAAATACCCCAAACCCACCTCATTTCCTCCACTGTTTTTTTCTCCCTCCAGAGCTCATTCCAGCCCATCACCCTGGCTTTGTGGGGGGCTGCAGGTGCTCACTCTGCTGCCTACACAGGCACAAACTGTGTGCTAAAACAGTATGTTGCCCTGATTTTTCAGCCTTCTGGTTGTTTTTCATTTCTACTGGAGCTTTCTCACGCTTGTGACAAAAACAAAGACTGATATTTTGTAAACAACACATTCCTTTCCAGGGGAAGGGACAAACTGATGGACTTCTGTGTTGACGACTGGGGTCAGAGGGGCATTCCTCTCGTCCCCCAATCCTTGACCAAATCCCAAAAACTATATAAGTTGAGATTCCCAAAATAAACTTCCCTTTTCCTTTTCATCTCACATCCTGACAGGTGAGTGTAGTTCTTTTTGTGTCCTCTTGTGACATCAGTATAACCCCGTGCAGTAAAAAAATCCTATCAATGCTCTTCCACTTGTCTCCTTCCTGCCTTTGCTGTGCTGTGGTTGTTGGTAGGGGATGCAATTTTCCATGCCATGCTGATTGCCAGAATTTGGGGTTATTTACGCCGGGCTAATTGCTGTGGTATCACAGTGTTCATGCTAAGATAATCACCATGGTATTGGATTATTCATACTGAGCTCTCTGCTGTGGTGTTGGGTTGTTGCTGTTGAGCTCGTTGCTGGGGCATTGTGTTATTCATGCCTGGCTCGTAGCTGTGGTGTGGGGCTGTTTATCTCCTGCTTATCTCTGTGATATCTGATTAAACTGATTAAATCAGTTGCTCCTTTAGTAGGCGATTCTGCTGCCTGATCTGGTATCAGGGAGGAAAATCAGCCCTTTCTCTGCTCTTCAGAGCAGGTTCACACTGAGGTTTTCTTTTGGTTGATCTCCCACAAAGCCTCCTGTCTGTGTAAGTCCAGAAGAGAACTTGGCTCTGGGGTTTGCACAGGCAGTGGAGTTGTGTCAGAGCTGTCAGGGCTCTTTTGAACCATCTTTGTCTCTCTTCATACACTCCTTGAGTAACCACTACGTTCCAAACCTGTTTTGTAAGGGAGGACCCTTTGGAAGCCACTCTGAGAGACCAGAATGTTAAATCCTGCAGTAAACAGAAACATTTGTCGTGGCCATTTTTCTCCTGCAGCTCTGCAGGTGCAGAGGTTGGAGGGAACATGGATTTGCTCTTTTGTAAATGGGGGATGCTCTCTTGGAAAATGACTTTGACTTGCAGGACTGTGACAGGGACCTGCTTTGAGATACCTGCACAGGTAACCCCAGCCCAAATCACTGTGGCCACCAAAAGCCACTGAAGCCCTCCTGGAAGGCACAGATCTCTCCAGTCCTGCCCTCTCCATGGCTTGGAAAGTCTCACTGATTAGCCCCAGCTCAATGCCTGACTTTGGGAAGAGATGGATTTCTTCCCTCATCAATGTGCCCAAGGTCACACAGCAGGATTCAACCCCTGCTGTGCTTAGTGTCCCCTCAGCCCCTCACACTCCTGTCCTTTGCTCCAGCTTCCTCTGTGACTGCTCATCTCTGCCAGTTACACACAAATAAAAAGCTCAGCTTAGTGGCACCTGCCTTTCTTTATTCCTAGGGTTTATTTTGTGACTCAGTGCTATCTATGTTTCAATACTGCAGACTTTAAAGGTGCTTAATACATCACAAAAAAATAAATCACTGCAAGAAACCAGCACTGATGTTAGCTTAGGAGAAAATCTTTAAAGGTGTTTTTTGTTTTGCTACCAGAATGCTGCCATGTATTATTCATTACAGCCTCTGAGATTTAATTATTATTAGTGCTACTGATGATTGCTAGAAAAATAAATGGTAGCAGAAGGTGTCCGTCATTGTGTGAAGGGCATCTATATGTTGTGTAACTCACTGTACCCATTTGCATTAATCTCATTAGCTGCTCACAAGGCAGCTCCTGAGCTGGGGAATTGAAGGGAAGTGACACACATGTCCTGCCTGTCCTGCCCTCTGTGCCCACCTGGATTCTGGAGCACAGAACTGAGTTTATCAGCTCCATCTCTGGCTGTGTGCCCGCAGGTCTCTGTGCCTGGGCTTCCCTCTGTGAGGCTGCTCGATCATCTTCAGCCCCCTGGGCTGCCCTGCCCACCCCTCCCAGGCTCACCTGCAGCCCCGAGGGAGGATGAAGACAGGGAGGATGAAGATGTTCTGTTAAGAACGACCCTGAGATCTGCCTTGAGGCAAATGCAGGAAAGATTCTGGAGTGAGTTCAAGAGGAAATCTTGATTCAGCAGGAGGCGATGCCTTTTAGCCTGCCCTGATCAGGACACACAGGTTGGCATGTGGAGCATTCAAAGCTCTGCCAGTCCCTGCTCCCTCCCAGCCCCAGTCACTGAGATCCAGAGATGATCCATCTTTTCCTCTCTTTATTCACTGTAACTCACTCCAGTCCTGCACAGTACCACTCATTTTCACACCAGCCACACAAACAGCATCCTGCAGCCTTTCCTGGATCACACAGCATGTGTGGAGGTGCTCGTGGCAGGAGCTGTGGGGCTGAGGGAGGGAGTGGCACATGTTTGTCCCTCCCTGGTGTGCTGCAGTTCTGCATCCACCCCTCTAACTGCCCCCAAGCCCTGCAGGAAGCTGGAAGTCTCTCTGCTGGCACCTAATTTACCCACTGCCTTGGAAATCTCATTAATTGCCTGCTAGATCTTGCATGGCCTCTCTTAGAGGTGCCTGAACTGTGAATGATCTCTGTGCAAGGGTTTTGACAGAACGCTGCAGACACTTTGCCTTTCCATTCTGTACCTCTGACATCCCTGGCTCCACACTTGGGGCTCTCATTAGAGACCAGAGGGAGAGGGAAGAACGTGAGTGTTTTAGGCTTAAATTCAATCTCTGCCCCTTCGCTCTCCAGTGACCTTGCTAAATCACTGGATCTTTTGAAGATTCAATGTCTCCATCTGCTCTGTCAGGACAGAGGGAGTCAGTTATGTCAGGCTGAGCATACCAGAGACATGAGATCTGCTGTCTCCTCTGGAATCATCATTTCTTCTCCCTTCTTAAAAGCATGGCCAGGAAGGGAACAAAGTGAAGGCTGGGAGAGCAGCCAGGAGGCTCCCATGGATCAGGAAACACGTTCCCCAACATGGACGTGGAGATGGTAATGAAATGTGCACTCTCTGATCACAGAGGCTGAACAATGTCCAGAGCAATCCAGAAATCTACAAGGCTCCAAAGAAGGGAAGAGTGTTCAGGTAATTTGCTTTTCCACTCCTTCTCCTGCTGCCAGATGAATGCCTTAACTGCACAGGAGCACATCAAAAGAGAGGAGGCAGGAGCTGAATGTTTCAGAAGAAAACAACAACACAGATCATAGGGGAGCAGGGCAGAATGGAGCCGGGTATCAATCAGGGAGGGGGGTACAGGAGAGGTTTGGTGTCCTTCGTTTGCAAGAGACAACTTGAAGGCAAAGATAAGGATTGAAATCTTGGCCAGGCCAGTGTCTCTCATGCAAAGCAGACACAGAGTTTGGTACTATGTATTTTGGGGGATTATAGATACAAAGCCTCCACATATCCTGTGTGCAGATGTGGAAGATATAGATTGTCTCTCTCCTGCATTGGCCCAAATATTTGCATTCAGCTTTCCCCTCTCTATACTGTATGCAGGTTGCTGTCTTGGCTGTTCTCTTTGGCCACTCCAATAGCAACATAAAATCTTTGCTGGGTTTTACATTACCCTTACACAAACCAGCTGCTGTCTTCAGCAAGGATGGGATGAAGATCTCAGGATTTAACCCAGCAGTTCTCTACCCTGACTTTGGGACCCTGCAGTGAGATGCAGCAGAACTGGGGGTGGTTTTCCAAGGGGGGCACAGGAGGGTGGCTCTCAGGGCTTCCCTGTGGCAGCCACTCTGTCCTCAGAGCCACAACGCCCAAGATCCTGCCTGGGATTTGTGTGTTTAAAGGCTGGAGCTAATCTCATAAATGAATGTGTAAAGTGCTGGACATTTGCTCTTGCATTGTTGAAACCATATGGTCATGGGCCCACGGAGGGGGTTTCTCTGATTGCAATGCAGAAATATGCATTACATCTAAATTGACACTGAAAACTGACTGGAGTCTGGTATTAGAGAAGATTAAATTAACCCCCAGCAATAACACCATATTACAAAAATGGTTAGATCTTAATAAATTGAAAATGATAACAGTGGCAAAAGCTGTACATTTTCCCTCGTGTTCCTTTATTGCTGTAACACTTCTTTCCAGTTTGTTGCTTCCGTGGGTTTTATTAGCACATTTCAGTGGAGTAGATTTGCTCTGAAGTGATAAAAGCCGACTGTAATCAGAAAGCTTTATGTTATCTGCAGCAAACAATGGTAAATGCCACCTGAGAAGGGCTCCACTCAATGCCTTCATTACTGTGATTAGTCTAAGATAGCAACAAACTCCAAAGCCTCTGATAACAGACTTTGTTAGGAACACAATAAACAGCGAGCACCCTGCACTCCAACCCGGGAAAGAGCTCCCAGCAACTCTGGGGCTGTGGGATGTGCAGAGCTGGCACTGTCACTGTCACCAGGGGTGCTCACCTGCGGGTGTGGATCCATCCAGAGCAGGGATGGATGATCCATCCAGGGCAGGGACAGATGATCCATCCTGTCACTTCCAGCTGTGATCCTGCCCCGTGGCTGGGAATCAAACTCTGATTCAGCAAAGCACTCGCTTCAGCACAGCTTTAACCATAGTATTTTAATATTATTTTAATTATCGGGGTAATTTTTTTATCCCTGAAATATGATACAAAGGATTTCTAGGGAAAGATCCAGGTTGTTTTGGAACCTTACAGTGTCCAGTTTCCTCAAGTAAGAGGAAGTGGACAGGCATTCCCTTGCTCACCTACACAGCTGCTGGCTTGGAAGAAATTATCAGCAAATCCTGATTTTACTCTGGGGATAAAAAGCCTTATGGGCTCATCTTTCTCCTTCAAACCCGTGTTCTAAACGAAATGTTACCAAGTCTCAGTTGAAAGCTGAAACTTCCAGCGACACAAACTGGTAGGACACATCAGGGTCCTGCCAAACTTAAAATTTTTTGCATATTTCTTTGATATTTTTATTGCAAATCCCTGGATAAAGAGTCCTGTCCTTTGCTCACCCTGGACACAAGAGAGGATGGGATTTGAGGGCTGCAGGAACTCTGATCCTCTGCAAGAGGGAAAATTTTACACCTCGAGATTAGATTTGAAGTGAAACAAGGTGTGCAACTAATAAATGTTGTTTCTCCTTCTGTAAATTTTTTTAATAGCATCCATTTCAATACTGTAAGATTTTATGGAGGGTTTTTTCTTGGTGTGGGTTTTTGTGGGTTTTTTTTTGTTGAAAGCCACAATCATTCCAGGTGAAAGCGTTGTTGTCCTGGTTTATAGCCAGTATGGTTTGACTCTGGAGGAAAATAGAAATTAGCAAAAGAAAAGTTCCTGAATGGACCCCCAGACCTGCAGGGTCCCTGGGGGCTGTGTCAGGGATGGGAGCATCCAGAGTCTGGCATTTGCCAGTGTGGAAGCCAAGGCTTGGCTGGGGAGCCCTGTGACCACAGGGAGAGGGAACAGAAGCCAGCTGGGCTGTCCCTCTCCTCGGCACTGCAACAATCTCCCAGAATAAAAATACTCCAACTTCCAGCGAGAAAAAAAATTAATTTTGTGCAGAATTTCCAAATACAGAGTTAATATTTCCATAGAGCAGATAAATCTCATTGAAACACCCTTTAGCAAATCAGCAGTCAAAGCATTTTGGAGGAAAATCAGTTCAGACAGAAATGTTGTGCTCAGGCTTAGCTCTGAGCTGCTGGGAAATGTTTTCCCTCAGCCCAGGGAGCAGGATTTTGCTTTCCAGGGGTTTGTACCCTCACTGAGGGTAGGCAGTGCCTACGTGTCCAGCATGGCACATCACCCCCCCTGAAATACACTCACTTCCCAGCCCTGTTGACAGATGGAAAAATCTTAAATCTTAAATAGATCCGGGAATAGCAATCCTGCTGCCAAAAGCTTAGTTTTGATGTGTTTGACATTTTCCACCCGAGTTGAGCAAATAATTTATCTGATTAATTTAGTTTCCTCTCCGTCCACGAGTTGTCCAGGAGCTGTTGCTGAGATTTGCTCCAATTCATTTATCTCAAGTTCCTGCCTGGGTCTGCAGCTTGTTTATGGGCAGTTTGTTATAAACAGCCACAAAATTCAGAGCTGTGCTGATTGCTCTTGATGGGGAATGTGTGGCAGGATATTGTTCTAGCTCTCTGATGGGGTGATCTAACCCTTAGAATTCGACTCCTGATGTGACTGCAAGTGAAATTTGTTGCCTGTAAATAGTCTTTGCTGATTGCCTAAAGGTCATTGCAGCTTCAGCCAGCTCCCAGAACTGCTCAGTAGGGTGGCAAAGGACTGTCCTGGGAGTCCAGTCTGACCATGTCACTGGGCTGCAGGAACAGCATCCCCCCAGCTCCACATGGACACAGAAACCTCAACCACAAACTCCTTTATAAAACCCCACCCGTGCATTTGAGGACCATGAACTGGTGGAGAACATTTCTACTCCCCGATGTGGCATTGATAAGTGGGGCCTTGGAAAGAAACAATTGGGGTTTTAAAGTAGTGAATCAGATGAAGAAATTTCTAAAGTAAAAAAAAAAAAATCAAGCGAATTTTTCACGGGAGAAAATATTTTTCTAATTTACTCTTCTCCCACATTTTCACAACTACTAATTGATAGGCCAAATCTCTACCCCAAAAGTAGTTTTCCATATCAAACTAAGGAGTAATGCCACGTGGGAGGAGGAGTCACAGCACTGTATTTGTGTGGATCAAAGTGGGAATAATGAATCTGGGGTTTGTGTAATTGAGATGTTTTATGCTTGGGCTGGAGGGCTCACCTCATTGTTCAACACTCAGCAAACGATTTTGTAACATTACATCCATATTTTTCTGCTTTCTAAGGATAATTTCCATGACTTTGTTTATGGTTTCAGTAGCACCTGACATGTCTTGCTGATCTGTGCATTCCTACAAGGCTCAGCGTAGGGGGGTCTCAGCTGAGGGACTCTGCAACAGGGACAGAAAGGAAAGGGAACTTCTGATCTGTGGAAAATTCTGACATTTTGAAACAAATAACTATTGCAGAGCATGTTGAATGGTCACACTTGTGAAGTTCTCTGCCAACTTATTTGTCAGGAGTCTTGGTTCAGTGCCATCAAGACGTGTTTTTTCAATAATGTCCAATCGCTTTCGTTTGGTGCCACTAAACCCAAATGAACAAAGTCCAAGGGAAAGCTGCCGACCTTTTAATTAAGATATGATAGATTATATAAACCCACTGCACCACCTGCATTACAATAGGAGTGCAAGGAGAAGCTACAGTGGATTAAAAGCAGAAATGTTTTCCCTTCTGAGAGGTGAGTGGAATTTGGGTGATGCCTTTAACTGAGGCACCTGAGAGCAGTATCCTGGTATGTCCTTGTGCCCCAGGTGGGAGCACCTGGATCCCCAGAGCTTTACAGAACCATCATTAGAAGGTAAATCTGTTCTTTTTTTCTGCACCCCCCCCTTTTTTTTTTTTTTTTGTCTTGTCTTTATTTTTTCAAGGTCCTATTTCTTTCCATCACTAACTTGAATTTTTCCCAAGGAATTCACACCACAGGCATTAAAACTTGGCAGTTTCCAAAGACACTGAGGAGGATCTCCCTCTTCCAGGATTCAGTGGGATTCATGGAGCCACGTGGCCTTTCCAGAACAGCAGAAAGAGAAGAGGTGTTTCAGGTTGCTCTGGCCATGAGGGGAGGATTTCTGTGAAATGTCACAGCTGGACTCATTCTATAGCAACAACAAGTCCTGCCTGCTGAACAAAAAATCCCAGTGAGCACACAGGGTGTTACATGAACACTGTCCCTCCACCTGCTGGGTGTTACTCTCTCACTCTGTGATAGCACTAATATCAAGAAATCTCATCTGCAATTTTTTACTGCCTGTGAGGGGGACAAAAATTCCCTTGAAGGCTCTGCTAGAGGTGGATCAGAGTATTTCATAAAATCAAAGTCACTAGGCATTTAAATAATTTGGCATATACCTTAACTCATATTCACAGTCAATTATACAGAGGAATGGCATTTGTACTTATTGAAATCACCTGACACCTCTCATCAGAAAAACACTGTTGGCTGTTGATTATAATTTTGCCAAACCTCAGGCTGGCATTTTCTGTGCCATCAGTTTTCCTGAGGCATGTTTGCATCTATTCCTTTTGCTGTAAAATACCAGAAAATACACTTCTGAAACATAAACCAAGCAAATACACCTCTGCTCCTGCTACTCCAGCAAAGAAATTGTGGGTTTTCCTCCTGTGATCGTGTCTGTGAGCATCCCAAGGATCTGTGAGTGGCAGAGCAGGAGCCAAGAGCCCAGCCCCAGTGTCACATGGAACACAAGGTGTTTGCTTCAGACCACTCATGGCTTAAGCAGGACATGCAAAATGAGTGGGATTTTAAAAAATGCTTCTGTTCAGGGGGCACCAGTGCTAAGTGATGAGATTCTGAGGGCAAACAGAGCCTTGCTGGCCTGGTGGGGTGTGAGGTGGTGAGTGACACCCCACCTTTCTGCCTGCTGTGCCTGCTGCTTCTTGTCACACACGGGGGATGGAGGTGGGTGCAGAGAAAATACCATGAAGGACCTGGGGGACTCTTCAGGAAATCAAACCCTTTTGCTTGTCCAACTGAAGTTTGAATTTAAAATCTGGCTTACATTTGAAGGGTGGTTGGAATGAAGTGCTTGGGAACTGGTTAAGTAAGGTTAAATAATGGAAAACCACAACATTTTGTTTCACTCTGTTTGATTATTCTGGATGGAAATATTTTAATCTTGCCTTCAAAAACAAAATAACTTCTCCCCCCAAAAATACCGACCCAAACCCCCTCCCTAATCCAGAGCACTGTCTCAATTTCTCTTGTTTCCCTGCTTTTTTCAGTTCCCCTTGCCTGCCTGACTCCCCCCTGCTTGTTTCTGGAGTGGCTTGATCAAGCCAAGAGGCTCAGCCTCTTCCCTTTGAGGTCTTCATTGCCTCCTTGTTGAGCACACTTTGAACAATGGTTCTCTAATTGCTCTTCAGAGAAAATTCCTGAACAACTTGGAAGGGCCCTCTAGCTGTTTCAGGGGAAAGGGACTGCTCTCAGCAGAGGTTGTGTTTCAGCACCGAGGAGTTGTTTCTGTGTGAGCTTTCTGTGTCAGTGGCAGCCTCTCCATCCCCAGGCTCCTAAAACAGCCCACGTAGAGCCACCAGAGCAATCTGGGGATTGCCAGAGGGAAAAGATGCCACGTTTTCCTTCAGCTGACCTTGGAATCGTTAAGTGAAGGCACTCAGGAGAATATCCCGGGCAGGGGATGCTCTCCTTTGATCAGGACATGAAAGGACGCCGTGTCTCTCTGATATCTGATGGGGCGATCAATCATCCCCACGCAGATTGAGAAGTGCCACTCTGTTGCTTCATCACCTTTGTCTGACCTTGGAGGACTCCCCCGAAGTGCTGAGAGGAAATGTCACTGTCATTAGAGTTCCGTGATTAGGTGACCAAATCAAAAGGAAAAGGGTTTTCAAATGGGAAAACTGAAATGAACCGTCTTCAACAATTTCCTGCAGTGGAAAAGGGGAGTTAAAATTCCTCCTCAATCAATTAAAAAACCCCTCAGGCTGATTGATTTTGGAAAGCTCCATTTAATACCTGCATATTTAAATTTAAAGTTGATGAGGCTAGACTTAGACTGGAGACGTTATTCCAAACAAATCCCCTTACAGTATTTTAACGTATTAATCCTAAGTATACAGTAATCTGTAATAAATTCCCTGATCCTTATATGAATTTGGTGCCTCTGTAAAGCTCGAAACAAGGCAAGTTTTGGCTTCAGAGGGCTGTGAAAAAGCCTCTGCCACTGGAATATTTCTCCCAATTCCACTGGAGGTCAGTGCAGCCCTACAGTTCTGCTGGCACCGCTGTCCTTTTCACTCTGCTCTTGTGCTACAGCTGAACACAAACCCCTGTAGAGCTGTTTTTAAACTAGATTTGTGTAGTAATAAATACAGGCTTAAGAACCATGTTTGGTGGTTATATTTGCAACATCCTAGCAGGGATGTGAGAATCGCAACTCGTTTGGGTGTTGGTGAGGTTCTTTTCCCTTTCTTGTTATTGTGGCAGTTGTTTTTCAAGAGCTTGGGGTGATTTTCTTTTTCTTTGTAGAAGTAAAATTACTTGGAATGCAAAAGTAGAAGATTTTGTGACATGTTTTCTGTTAGCTCCAGAGAAAAACACATCCTTGAGTTTCCAGCCTGTCAGAGGAGTGAGGTAAGTGTGGTCCAGCATTGTGTCCTGTGCACTCAGGGCTCTGGATCACATTTTTTTGTAGGATTTAAGTGTGAACTTGCTCAAGTTGATGCTTTCCTCCCTTTGCCTTCCTGATCTTTGTCCCCTTTTCTGGTGCAGGGCATTCACACATCACCCTCACCCCTCCTGACTCTGCAGATTCACCTGAGTGAGCTCCAAATCACCCCCTGTGGGAGGTGAGTGGAAAAAAACCCCAAAAAGCAGCCAACAAAACCTGGGCCAAGTGGTCTAAAGTTGTTTCAGACAGGCTGTTGGGGTTGTGGGTGAGCCCCCAGACCTTACTGTGTGCCTGGCTCTGTGGGGAACAGGCTGCTCCTCTGACAGGAGCACAGAATTCCAGGCACACCATGGATCTCCAGCCAAAATCCTACAGCCCTGCAGGACAGGACATCACAGGCAGACCCGCTAAAACAGGAGGGCAAAGGAGAACAAAGAAGGGAAATGTGAGTGCTGGGCACCACAGCAATTTTGTCTGCATGGTCAGTGTGTGTGGGCTGTGTCACTGCAGGGAGGGTCACAACACTGAGCAGACACCACAACAGCACCCTGAGTCAAAGGCTGCAGGGTCCCCAAATCCCTGCTCCAAACAGGGATTGGTGTGACCCAGTTCAGCCAGCTGGGCCAGCTCAGTCCTGCCCAGGCAGGTGACAGGGACCAGGGTCCCCTGTGACAGCCACAGGCTCTGTCAGGCTGTCAGTGGTGTGCCCTCGGGCTGTCTGCCTGCTGCCCAGGCATGGAGGAGGAGGAAGGTGGAAGGTTTATCCCATTCTCTGCTCTCAGAGGCTGGCTGGGAGCAGCCTGGGAGCAGCCCGGGCACGGCCTGTGGGATTGGCTGCAAAAGCAGAGTGCAAAGAGCAGGATGTTTCTGTCCTTGGGGTCTCCAGGCAGGTCCCCAATCCAAAGTTGGATGTTTCTGTTCCAGGTACTTTGCTCCTGCTCATTGATTTACTTTTCAGCTGTACTGGCCAGAGAGCTCATTAGGAGAAGGGGCTGAAAATCTCAATTCCTCCCCCCCAGGCAAAGGAATGACTCAAATCTTCATGTTTGCATCCTTCCTTCCTTCCCTGGAGGGATACTGAGGTGGAAGCTCTCTCTGGCTGAGCTGGCCATAGAGGACACTGTGTCCAGGATGTTTAGGTCTCAGTTTAATTCAGGTTACATTTAGCTGAGTCAAAGCAATGTTGGCAGAGCTCGAGCTGATCAGGCTCAGCCTCCTTTATACACTCAAACACAGAGATTTCCAAACACACTGCCTCGGCTGTGGAGGATTTCTTGTGTAGGAGCAATCTCATAAAGGAAATGCTGACAGCTGTATCCACTGGTTAATTTAAAACTCAGCTGGAACAAGACCTGGGCAAAAAATATTATTGTGAAGTGACTCTCATTCGCTGTTGTTCCATTACTGAAGCAACAAGTTTTACCACAGGCTGCCCTCCCTGTGTCCTTGTACCCTGACTTAATTTCCCTCTTGGCTCATGCAGTAATATCCTTCTGCACCAGAAGGTCACAGTACATCCCCCCTCCTGCTCTGAGCCTGCTCTTGCTTGTATATTTTGCATATTCAGAGCCTTTCCCTCAGGAGGGCTGTGGGATGCCTCAGGAGGGTTTCCTGTACACCTGATTTTGGCAGCTCCCTTCCATCCCCGCCCTCCCAGCCCATGGTGGGTGGCAAAAAAACAGCTCACAGCCTCTTCTCCTGCTTTTCCTGCCCAGCAGTGAGGCTCAGCTCTCCTCTCTCCACAGCTGGGTTTTGGCTCTCTGGGGAGAAATTGAGAGGGTTCCCAACCCCACTTCCAACCCCATTCCTTACCCCTTCAATCCCTAACTCCCTAGAACCATCCCACCTACCAGGATCATATTTCCCCCAAATAAAGGAACCTCTGCTGAGTGAAAGAGATCCCCTCTCTCAGTCTTCCAGGTCTCTGCAGCAGCTGATTAACATAACAGCATTTTCTCTTCTAAATCCTGTGATTTCCATGTCTTTCTCATGCTTTCATTCAGCAAAAAAAGGCTCTTCATAGCCCAGAACTAGGAAAGCTGGAAACTTTGCCTTTGTTTTTAGAATTAACAAGTCTTTATTCCAAGTGATTTTGTTCAATATATGCTTTATAGTTCTCTACCCCCTCCATGACTTATTTTATGCTAATAGTTCCCTAAGGATTATTAATTAGATTTTTTAAGTCAGAGAAAGTTCTTGAAAGTTAATTAAAAGTTCCACGCAGTAATTGTGCAAAAGTAGCTTTTCCGTTCTAAAAATTAAACCTCCATAATTAAAATCCGATATTCATTTAAAGATTCAAATGGGGTGTTTATGACTCATTTGTTTTTATTTATTTTTTAATTTTTTTTTGCCACTCTGGGAATGTAACTGCTCCAGCAGAGGAAAATCAATTCCAGCCCTGGTGCTTCCATGCCTTGTGTCCCCTCTCTGGGAAACAGGACACTCCCCTCACCCCATTGTGTCACCCAGGGAATGACTGAGTCAGGAGTGGAGGGACAGGGATTCATGTTTGCACATATCTTGATCTCTTCCCCCTAACAGCCTGTCACATTTTTTTCTTTCCCTAGGATGTAAAAAAAAATTGTTGTCTTGTTATCTCAAGGCTGGAATATAGATCTCAGAAGCTTATCAGCATCTCATATTTGCCAGGCAGAGGCTACTTACTGCACATTCAAATAACAGCCAGGCTGGAAATCCACACATAACAGCTTGGCAGGTCCAAAGGAGTACTGGGGGGAGAGTTTGGGTGCTGGTGTAAATCCCAAGGGACTGCCTTCACCACAGTGTGTCTGTCAGGGGGAGTTTGGATCCTCCCCTTGGTCCTGGTGCTCTGGGTGGATGGAGGGGGAGAAAACCCCCTGGCCAAGGATGTGTTTCTGTGTTATATCCACCACTGGAGTGCTCATAGAGATGGGGAAGAAGGAGGATCAAGCTTTTCAAATGTGAATTTTGTGTAGTGATCCAACTTCAGACACCAGGCAAGGGATGTGATTTTCCTTGTTTCCATTTCTTGCACACCAAGGCTGCTCAAGGAAGCCTGAGTGGCTGTGCATGCCCAGGGATATCTTTGAAATCCCTCAAAAATCCAAGTGTAACACCACACTGCAAAAACCCAGGAGGCCCAAGCCCGGGTAACATCCTCTAATTAATGGTAACTAATTATCACCTCCCTCCTTTGGCTCTAGAAGTGTCCCAAAGTCACCCCTTAATGTGCAGAGCAAGGTGAGAACCAGCTTAGGTCTTCCTTGTGTGTTCCAGAGCTCAGTGCTAAGCAGATGTACATCATCATCATGGAGTTATTAATTATTGTGCTCAGCAGATATCACCCATCCCTCTTAGAATGGCTTTTTGCCTCTCTGAAATGCTCAGCATGCCAATAGAACAAGAGAGTGGTGTAACAACCGGCACATAATTAATAATTATCAATAACGAGTGCATAATCAAGAGAGAACACCTCGTGCTGTGTTTAGGAAATGGCTGGGCCCCCTCTTTGGGCCACAGGGTTATTAAGAGCTATTTTTACTGAACAACTATTTTGGGAGCACCAGAGTCACAAGAAGGAGAAGGAAATTTTCCTTAAAATCTAAAAGGAGTCAATAGGAATTAATTGAAAACTTTTAAAACCTGGAAACATTTAGGTCAACTGCACAAACAGAGGCTTTAGCAGCAGAGAGAGCAAACAACAAACTCCAGTAATACAAGTGTCACCACCTGAAAAAATCAAGAATAAACAAGATCCTTGTTGAATTAGCACAGAGGGAAAGCTCGTTTGTCCTTGGGCTGGACAAGAGGAGGAACTTTTCCAAGGATATTACTGCCACAAGG
The DNA here is from genome assembly GCA_037834095.1 of Argya squamiceps. NCBI lineage: Eukaryota > Metazoa > Chordata > Aves > Passeriformes > Leiothrichidae > Argya > Argya squamiceps. The sequence continues at coordinate 5,411,647 of JBBMKD010000049.1, forward strand.
CAGCAGAGCAGCACACTGAGCCCCTCATCAAGGTGAGGGCTGTTCTTGTGGCAGCTGTCTAGGACAGGATGTGAGGGTGCTGCAGGAGACACCCAGGGAAAGGAGCTCACAGTCACAGCAGGGTTCAGAGCTGGGACGTGCCCCCTCAGCCCCAGGGGACATTGAGACCCAGCTCCTGACCCAGGAAATACAAACCACACCATCCTCCTGATGCCTTTTGGGGCCACCTAAAAACAGAGGCCAGACAACATTAAGGGAATAAAAAGCAGGTATATCTATGGAAGGGCCTTCAGGTACAGTTTGGGCAGATGAAGCCCCCCAGGGGATACGCCTAAAAATGGATGATGGTTCACAGGTTTTCACACTTTTATAAGTTTGGTCTATTTGCATATTGGGGGTTCATCTTCCAATTATAGCTTCAGCTAATGAAGTAATTCACCCCAAGTTTGCTCCCCCCACAACTCACTTTTGTTTCCATCTCTTGGGATCTGAGGCAGTGAGGTGTCCTTGATCCCCAGGCCTGGAGAGGAATTGTTGTGTCTGACCAAAATGGGGAAGCAGCAGCAGCTCACACTGTGTGTGGAGTTTAGAGTTACACACTAAAGAATTACAGGATTAGAAATATATGGAAAAGATAAAAGCTAAAATCTAAAGGCATCATTCTGCTCCTGGGGAGGTGCACAGCACCCTCAGCATCACCCCAAGCTGGCACAGGAGCCCCCTGTGCCTGCTGCAGCCCTGGTGAGGTGCTGGGTGCTGCCCTGTGCCACCTTGGCTCTGCTGGTGGCTGGAAATGGGCTGGACCCGTCAGGGCAATGGCAGAGGCATTTTAGCCCAAATCAGGGGCAAATCCCTCCAGCAGAACCCAGAGAGGTGCACTGGGACTTACTACATCCAACTGTAGCCCTTTCAGGGCTGCATTTCCCTCCAGAAATGCAGAGAGGGGCAGTTGCCCCCAGAAAGAACCTGCAGAGGTACTTCATGCCTAGGCACTGATTTTTGAGCATCACACTTAGGTATGTTGAATCTCAGCCTTAAAATCCTTCCCTGGGTGATTTTGGAGAAGTCACTTCACAGCCCCAGACCTCAGGATGTCTCAGTGAGGCTGATATTTCTAAATTTTGAAAGAGATAATAACCATTCCTGAATATTAACCATAGTGCACCAAGGGGTCTGATAAAGACAATTACAGAAATAAACCACTAGTTGATAACCAAATGCAAAAAGAAGAAGAAAAAAATAGAAGTTATTATTCCCCCAGCGTTATCTCTGTGCTCTGCACTAGTACATTTTAAGGCAATCTCAGTTGAAAAGATGAAGACACAGCCACCCTTATAAACAAGGATATTTCAGTCAATAGATAGAAAGCTCTAAAGGGTTCCAGCTTTGCTGAAGCACTGAGAGACTGAAGATTGAAAGAGGTGGGGAGAATTAATTAGACTTCTGATATTATCCTGGTAAATAAAAGTAATAAGCAAATCTCCGAAAAGGAAGACCTGATTCATATTCAAACATTTACAGAATAAACAGCTGCTGATTCTCCTATCTAGCCCAGTCCTTATCCTTTAAGGCTGCAATAAGTGACCTCTTAATCCCAGGCAAAAGACTTCATGAGCATCTGGAATTGAAAAAGAAAGCATATTTCCTTCACTATTCCAATTTCCACTCAATTTTAGTATAAAGTTGTTTGTGTCTCTTTTTTTTTTTTAAATTTTTTTTTGGGTCCCTCCAGCGATGAGCTTTTGATGATGAGATTTTTGTGCATCTGAACACTTTTTGCAGCTTTTTTTCCCCTCCCTTCTCTAAATAGGAGCACTGCAGTCCTTCAGCTGGGTTATATCTCCATTGTACTGGCCATGCTCTTAAAGCACTTACAGCAGTAATTTCTGGGCATGATGGACAGACTCAGCAATAACCTGATCCTGCAATGCACTGAATAAACCCTTTAGCATTTAGCACATGGACGCTAATGTGCTGGGAAGTAATTGCTTAGAGGTTCCCAGCTCCAATATAATAATGCAGGGATTGCATTTATACAGCAGGCAGCAGAGGAAAAAGAATTATTATTGGCCAAACTTCCTCTCTCCCATTTTTATTAGCACAGTAGGAGAGAGGTGAAGGTAAACTCGAGGTGATCCCAGGTTCCCACGTCCCCTGAGCACCAGGGGCTGTGTGGGGATGCTTAAAAGGTGGAGAAATTCCACTGACTTCAGCCCATTTACTCTGATTTTACACCAGCATTCCTGAGAGAAAGGCCTGGCCATTAATATCCTCCTTCACTACAGCAGATGCTGAAATGAGTGAAAGATTAAAAAGCCATGCTGGCTTGGCAAAAAAAAAAAAAAAAAGTTAAAAAAAAAAGAGTAGCTTTACAGTAAATACATAAACATGCAGGCAGCAATTCCCTGTGTGAGCTCAGCTTATAAAAAGCTCTGTGGAGTTAGCAGGAGAACAAACTGTGTGGAAGCACCAAAGTTTTGTATTTCCACTTATGCAAGTAATTACTCCAGCCCTCATCAACATCTCTCTGCCTAAATAGCCTTTATAAATTAAAGATGCCTAAACTTTAAATGAAAACTAATTTAGGTGTTTATTATTAAAATCTTTTTTTCCCTGGACACTTTGGGCTCATAAATGATTATTAAACAATTTTTGCTATATTTTTGCCATCACTTTTCCCCTTTCCTAAGCACTGCAAATGCCTCCTTAGCAGCACACAGAGTGGGACCACCTTTAGGATTCAGAAATGCTGCTTGAAGACAATTTCTTTTTAAAATACTTGATTTTAGAGCTACCGAGAAAAAAAAAAAAATAATTATTCAGAGGGCCAAAATAAAATAAAAAGAACAGCTTTCCCAATCTATTATTAATACCAATAAATGGGAGCTGGCAGATTTAAAAGCCAAGATGTAATGCATTTTCCTGGAGCAGTGAGCCTTTAAACAAGTTCGAGTTATTGAGATTGTGTAGTAAAAACTGGTAAAACGAAATATCTTTTCAGATAGGATAATAAAGATGGGGTATATTAACATCCCCTTCCTGGGAAGCACGGGGACAGAGGTGCTGCTGGCTGCTCTGCTTTATGGCCCGGGCTGGGGAAGGCTGGCAGGTGCCTGCACAACTTCATCCTTGAAACTCCCTGCAGCAGCCTGGGAATTTGGGGATGGGAATGAGGGAGAGGCACGGCCCTGCTCCTGAAAGGTCTCTCTCAGGAGGCTTTTTTATCCAGTGCCTCCAAGTGGGATATTTCCTCTGCCTGGATGGTGAGCTGAGCCTTCTCTTGACGCCCTGGGATTTTAGCTTTTATATTTTTCATATATTTGTAATGCTGCAAGTCTTTAGTGTGTAACTCTAAACTCCACACACAGTATGAGCTCCTGCTCTCCCATTTTGGTCAGACACAGCAATTCCTCTCCAGGCCTGGGAATCAAGGACGCCTTACAGTCTCAGGTCCTGAGAGATGGAAACAAAAGTGAGTTGGGGGGAGCAAACTTGGGGTGAATGACTTCATTAGCTGAAGCTGTAATTGGAAGATTAACCCCCAATGTGCAAATGGACCAAAGTGATAAAAGTATGAAAACCCGTGACCTGTCATGCATTTTGGGTGTATCCCCTGGGGAGTTCTGTCTGCCCAAAATGTACCTGAAGGCCCTTCAGTAAACAGAACTGCTTTTTATCCTCTTAATTCTGTCTGGCCTCTGTTTTTATGTAGTCCCAAAAAGGCATGGCCCTGGTGCTTCAGCAGGGTTGCAGTGTGGTGTCAGTGCCTGCTGCTCCCAGAGGAATGGGAGCAGCACCTTGAAGGAAGAGAGAGAATGGGGCACAGAGGGACACCTGAGCCAGAGACCCTGCTGGTCCCACCCTCCCCAGAGCCCTGCCCTGCTCCTGGGCCCTGCCACAAAACAGGAGCTCAGCCTGGCACTGCCTCCCCGGGGAAACTGAGGCCAAGGATCAGGGCACTGGGACACTCCAAAGACTTTGAATTAAACTCTTCTTAACCCAAAAGCTGTCAGAAGGACTGAGGCAGCCAAGGGCTGGGGGAATTGCTGCCAAACCTGCCTGAGGAATGACTGGAGCATGGCAGAGGATGGGGCCAGCCAAGAAGGTGCCAGTGGTGGGATGGGAAGGGACTGCTGGCAGTGGGGAGCCCAGCTGTCAGTCACAGCCTGTGCCTGTCACTCAGTGCCTCTGCCCTGTCACACACTGACATGCAAACTCCCCATTTGCCAATGTCCCCGAGTGTCTTGGCAATTTCTCAGTTTCTTACTCTCAAGTTTCTTAGTTCAAACATAATTAATCTGTAAGAACATCTTTAATTTTAACTCCTACAATCCCCCATATCTTCCTGATGCTCACCCCAGTAAAGACTGCTGTAACTCACTTTCCTGTTGGCCTCACAGGGAACCTAATTCAGATTTGTTGTTTCAGCAGAGGACAAACAATCTCTCCTAGCTGAAGTGTCCAGCTGAGAATGACTCTCCCTCCTTTGGGCATGTATGAACCAAGAGAGGTACCAAACATAAGCAGCTGAAGTTTGAGAAAAAGTATCCCAAACTGTATCCCTGTGAAAGTGAGACACCTGCTCTGAAATGTGACTGCTTGGAGTACTTGTGAAAATCTTACCTGAGATTGCACAGGGAGCCTTCCTGCTGGCTCTGAGAAAATGAAATCTGTGCCTCTGATTTTAGAGACTTTCTTCAGATAAATTTCCTCATTTATTAATTATTATTATTATTCATTTTGGTATCCATTATAAAGTGGTGTCCTGCTGCAAGCTTCTGCTCTAGTTTCCCCCCCTCCTCGGGCAGATGCAGCCCCCCTGCACTTGGTGGTGCTCAAGGCAGAGGGTCAGCTCAGCTGCAGCAGCTCCTTCAGCTGCATCCAGGATGTGGAGTTTGCCACGAGCATCCTCCCTCTGCTTCCCGAGCTGCTCAGCTGCATGTTAAGAGCAAAACCAGCAATAATACATCTGTAACTGCTCGGGGAAAGAGCGTTTTAAAGGTAAAGAAAGAGATTTAAGAAAGCGAAAAAAAATGAGCAGAGATAAGGCTGAGACAGTGCCAAAGAGATGGAATATACATCTCAGGGAAAATCTAAAAGCAGATCATTACCCAAAAAATACTAGCTGTAAGCAACGGTTTGTAGTGCAGAAGGAATATTTACCCACCAAGCTTTTGATAGTCTTTCTGTTTCTTTCTTTTTCTTCCACCCAGGAATGATTTTATCCGGAGGATGGAGGAGGGGTTTTGGAGGTGGTGGTGGCTGGATCTGGTGTCTGATCCTAATCCTGCCCCTGCCCTGCGGGGCTCTCTGGCTCATTAACCCCTCGGTGCCTGGGGGGCTGCACACCCCCGAGGCAGGGAGGGGTCGAGCCAAAGGGTTTGTGTACACATGGGAAATCATTTGGATAACCACAGACCAGCGGTTTCGGGTCACACTCAAAGTCTCTTTGAGCATCTCCTCCCCAACAGAGGGTGCTTTGAGCAGGGTATTTACTGAGTGCTCCCACTACTGCCTCAGCCCTCCGCTGCTCAGGGGCCTCTTTGACCCAGAAAAAGGATTTTTGTGTTAAAAAAGCAAGAGATGGGCTGTGAATTTCAATTCTGTGGCATCTTTTCTTTTGCAGTTGGCATGCCTTATTCCTGTTTAGTTTAGCTCACTTTCAAGCAGATTAAACTAAACTGGTACACAGCACTCTTATTATAGGATAAGTGCTCACAGAGAGAGCTATTCAGGAATAATTATTCTGATTTAAACATTTCTGAATAATTCTATGCAAAGGCAAGTCCTGAACAGAGAGACAGTGGGTGGATGTGACACACAGATGGGGGAGCACAAGGAGCTGTAATTCAGTGTACGAGTGCTCGTGCTGGAGTCCATCTTCCAAATGCTAACACATCCAATCAGGAGCAGAAACCCTCCAGGTGATCAATATATCCAGTGAAAACTGAGGTGATCATGGTGAATTCTGACCATTCAATATGCCCAGCTAACTCCTCCTGAATGAGGCACAGAGCAAACAGTCCCTTAAAATAATTTAGCAAATAGTTTTGAATAATAAACGCAATCCAGAGAAATCTGCTTATGGACAATTTGCAAACAGAAGGAAAGAAAGAGCAGCATTCTTTTAATGAACGATCCACTATGAATTATTCACACAGCTCTAATTAACATTAAGATTCCTAATTTTTCCAGGAAGCATTACTGTAAGGATACTTTATGATTTCTTTGCATTTTCCACCCCCTCTGAGCTCTTCCAGACGTTCAGGAAGAAACCCCCAACAGCCTCCTTTGGAAGTGTCCTCATTTGGCAGGGGATGAAATGAAGACACAGCAAATAATTTGGCCGTTTTTCACCTCCCACTCCTTCATAGCAAAGTGCACATCAGCCTCTGCCACTGTCCTTTGTGATAATTCGGGCAGTTTTTATACTGATGCAAAACAGCTCTGCAGGTGAGTGAAAGTGGTGATTTAGAGTGTGCTCTTGTGTCAGAGGGACATGAGATTTGTCCTTCATATCTTGTTTGGTGGTGAATTTCTTTAGCTGTAATGGCAAAATGACCACTGTAATGCCTAAAGTCCCAATTCTCAATGATATTTTGGGGCTGGAAAATACAAAATACGTGCCCAAATGGCCATGGCAACATAACACACTCAGAGAGTTAAAAATAAGTTCAAGGCAAAATAGAATTTTCCCAATTTTTATGCATACAAAACAAGTGTATCCGCGTATATTCTTTTTACCACTTTCCTGCAAACACAGAAGTCTCAGCATGTAACAAATTCTCTCTTTTTGCAAATATTTAACTAAAGCAGTGATACCTTTTTTAGTGACAGTATTCCCAACAATGGGAGCTGCACATTTTTGGTCTGGAATTACAGCGAGAGTTATGAGTCAGCATTATCCACTTATTATGGGTGTGAGGAGGCTCCTGCATTGCTATTTGAGCACAAAGATTTACACCACAGCCAAAATCAAATATATAGAGAACACCAAGGTTAAAGACAGCCTTAACTCTGGCTTTATGGAAATTAAATGTTGGGGGTTTTCATTACAGACGAGCTGGGCTAAAAATAAATCCTCATTAACAGAACGCTGTGATATGTGGTTACATCTTCCTTGTTGGCCAGAATGTGCCGTCTCTGAATTTAGCTCAACAATTTCAGATGGCATTTTCCTGCTCCCTCCTCCTCCTCCTTCGCAGTTCAAGAACAGGAATAGCTCTTACAGAAGGACAGGAGTTGTTTTTCATTAAAGCATCGTAGTTTAGGGGGAAAAAACCCAGCCTGATCCATCTCCTCTCCCTGCATGTCATTAAACACGCTCAGCGTGCAGCATCTCAGGTGCCTCGCAGGTGACATCCTCACCATCTCCAGAGTCAAGTCTGCTGCTTCCCCCAGCTCTCAGCTCCTGCCTCGCCAGCACTTCCCTCCTGCCTTCTCATTTCCAAACCAAACACATCTTTATTAACCCCCCCTCTTTCCAGAGTAAAGCCCCAGGTTTCCCTGGGGAAATAAACATGAAAGCCATGGCACTACTGAAGAAATATGTACAGCTGGTTAAAACGAAGGCAGAATCTTGGAGAAAACCAAGGAGAAAAGGTCACAAAAGTTTAAAACCTGGGTGTGCACAGGGTCACAGTGTACCTGAGTAACAGCCTTGTTACACACAGCTACCTGACAGGGAAGGTGATTAACTCTCTGAGATTGGATGGAGCCTGAAGGTTATGATTTGTAACTATCAAACACTTACCCATGTAATTCTTTATTTGGAAACAGTGATTTTTATCTCTTGGCAAATCTGGGGGTCTGTCCTTGCTGGGGACTTTCAGCACAGTTGTGATGCAGCTGTGTGAACGGTACCAATTAAGAAACAAAAGACTTCCCAGAAGAGACAGAGACCCAAAACAATTCAGGCAGAAGTCTTTTCCCTGGGCTACTGAGGCAGAGTCATCAGGAGATTGCATTCCAGCCTTACCTGGAAATTGAAATGATACAGAACCACAGTCCTTCCCCCCAGACTTAGAAACAGTACAAGGGCAGAATGTGGTTGTCAAGGATGGAAACTTTTTCATATTGTCATCATCTTCATGGATACTCATGTATGAAATTCAGGCAAGGCACTGGCTGTGCAGCCTCTGCTGCCTTTTCATCATGCTGGGATTTTTAGGTGACTGTGGAGAGCCTCTATCCCTCACCTGTAGCACATCTGTTATGGTCCAGTTTTTGATTGGCAATGCCCCAATTAAGGCTGGGGCATTGACTATTGACCAAAGTCAATAGTGTGGATTTTATTTGATAGTAAATATGAGAAAGAGAGAGGAAAAGCAGGAGAAATAAACAGAAAAGAGGCGGTGTGGACAGAAAGAGAGTGACAGAGACAGATTAAAGGGAATATCACACTCTGCAGATCCCATTGATGTCCTGGATCCTCTCCAGCTGGTCTTGGTGGTGAGGGTGCCCTGAAAAGCAAGGAATCCAATGGATTAATATCTGCTCAGGCCAGGTGGGGATGCCCAGTTACCTCCCCCAGTGGGGTCAGTTGGACACTGTCCCTTGCAGCAGACTCTGGATCTGTTGCATCACGTTGTGTCACATGCAGTCCTGTGGTGCAAGGCCTCAGAAATGATTCTGGGGAGCCTTTTTGGGGGGTTTCTCATGGGTTGTGGCACCCCCATGTGAATGTCCTGTGGATGTTGCTGGGGGTTTGGGGGTTTCACAGCTGGGCTTGTGTAAGGGAGGGGATGTTCAGCCTCAGATGTTACACCACACACCTGAAACCTTTGCACAGTCTGTGTAAACCTGGCCTCTGTGGGCTCTCCCACCCCAAATCCAGCCAGGGATGATTCTCAGCACAGCTGCTGGGTTTGGCTTTGCAGTGGATGCATTCTTCTCCCTCAGCCTGAAATGACTGAACAACAGTGTCCCCTTTATCTTATCTGGGTGGCTTCACTCACAGTCCAAAGTTCCAGTGAGACCCCTCCAAGAAGGGGTGGGCTTCTGTGGGTGTAGCTTTTATACAGTTTTGGCTGTAATGGGCAGAACTCCTTCATGACAATGTTTAAGTCATGAGCCATTTCAGTCCCTGACAAATTGTAGCAAGGAAGGCAAAGCATGAATTCAACATCTTAACTTCAGTACCCGTCAGCGTTTCCAGCTGGGCAAGCCTTTATTGCTCACTCTGGGACCAAAGACCACAGGGCTCAGGTCAGTGCACACAGGCAGATGCCTTTTACAGCACTGGAGTCATTTTAATTCCTTCCCATTTTGCTGGGATATTCCAGCAGCCAATGCTGGGAGGCACTGGTGTCTGCTGCCATGTGTCCTCTTGCTGTAATTCTGCAGGGAGGTACAACTGACAGAAACTGGGGCTCTGAGGGCCTGTCACCCATGGCAGACCCAGGACTGGCACCTGCATTGATCTGGATGAGTGGCTTGTCCAAAACTGCCCAGTGAGGACAGACTCCTCCAGGACAGACTCCTCCAGGACAGATTCCTCCAGGACAAGACTCCTCCAGGAGAGATTCCTCCAGGACAGACTCCTCCAGGACAGACTCCTCCAGGACAAGACTCCTCCAGGACAGACTCTCCAGGAGAGATTCCTCCAGGACAGCGTCCATCCCGTCCTGAGCTCATACCCCAACATGACCCGATGTCCCCCTGCTCAGACACTGCAGTGGTGCAGTGGCACAGTCCCGGTGTTCCCATATCCTTGTTCCTGTCGCTGTGATCTGATTTGCAGGTGAAGGGGAAGGAATTCCCCCCGTCCCCCCGTGCCCAGCTCCTGCCCTGGGTGTGAGGCCGGCAGGTCCCGGCGGCTCCCGCGCTGCCCGGCTGAGCCCCGGCTGAGCCTCTCCTGCCGCCCGAACTGCCGTGGTAAATCAGGATTAAACTACGGTCTCTGCTGCATCATAAAACCTTTAGCTCTTTAGCACCGGTGGAGAGGCAATACCACACTCAGCCTCATCAGGAATGGTTTCCTCTTACAGATGTTCAGTGACCGTAACTCCCCAGAGCCTCTTCCCTCCCCTGCTCGCTGCAGACAGCCAGCGCTGCACTCTGAGAACAAGTGAGGCTAGCTAGAATGAAGAGGTTGTGGGGTTTTTTTCTTTTTTAAATAAAATAGACAACAGTCCATAAATCCAGTCCTCCTGCCTGATCATTGCTCCCCTCTGTTTCCCTCTGGCATTGTCAGAAAGTGGCTCTTGGAACGACCTCTTAAAAATGTATCGGCGAGAAGAAGGGAAATTGTTCTCAGCGACAACAATGCTGTACACATATTTGTATATTTATTCTGAAGATCAAATTGATAACAACAGGTCCCTTCATGGCTGCTGATTTATCTGCTGAGCAGGTATCTGTGCCGTCTGCAGTGCATGGCCATAACTGTCATGGCTGATACAGGGATAAGATGAATAACCTCTACAGATTTCAGGTACAAGTAGGAAAATGTAATCATAACTCACTTTAGAACCAAGTGATACATATTTATACTTTGCCTATCACAGGCTAGCAAGCCTTTCCCTTTTATTTTGCATTCATGGGCCTGTGATGCACATCAATCTTTTTTTCAGTTTGTTAATATTGTTGTCACTCAACTGAAATTTATTGTCACATGACTTATGATTGGGAGACAGTTTCATCTGAGGAATATTCGCTTAATTTTCCATATTCAAATTTCCTCTCCTGGCTTGACTCTGCAACACAAAGACTGAGACTTTGGTCGGTACTAACCTATTTTCCCAAACTAGCAGCAGTAAATGTCACAATATTTATAAACTGAACAAGAGCAGAAGTCAAAGTAGCAAAATAACATGGATATAAAATCCTAATTCAGCCTCAGATGCTTTAATGAATGGGCTCAAATGCCTGTGGGCTGATTTCTCATGGGAGACCTGGCCTTGAAGGACCCTGTTTAGGTCATGATTTGCTTCCTCATGGTAAAAAGAAACCATGAAATGCAGCAGCCCTGTGCAAAGGCTGTTAGAAAAGCAGCTTTGCCTACTTTGGACAATTTTTTAGGACTTTAAATGTCTCTTGCACTTCCAGTCTCTCCATGTTTCCTCTGGATTGGATGCCTGAGTGCAGCAGCAGTGGGGCTGGGCATGGGGACACCCCTCTGCCATTGTGGCCAAGGTGACAGGGCTGGGGCTCCATGCACCCTCCTGCTTTTGTGGTGACCCTGGGCAGGGTGAGGCCACTTCTGCTGTGCCAGCACAAGGGCAGACCTGGCTGTTGCAGAGAAGTCTCCCCTGTCAAACTTCACTGAGGGAAGAATTTAACTTTTCTTTTCTTTCAATCTTTTTTTGGAGGTCATAAATATTTATGAAGAGCCTGTCAGTCATCTTTAGGGTTTCTGACTGAGTGTGTCACAAGAGAAGGGCTTTTATGATGATTTATAGTAAATTGCAGTAAATTGCTTTCCTGTCAGGGAGCACAGAGGAGTTACACCATGCCAGGGGATGCAGGCAGGGTGCCCAGGATGGCAGAGATGCTCTGGGGTGAAATGCTCCCTGCCCTGGGGACACTGTGAAGCCTGGGCACTTCCCAAGTGTCACTTCAATCCTCAAACTGCAGCCAGGCATGGCTGGGAGAAACTCCCTCTTCTTGGGCAGAAATCACAGCAGATATTCCTAATCTGGCAGGTCAATCCACTTTCCTGGATTTCTGCACAGCTAAACATTTCCTGCACACAGAAGGGCTTGTTCCCTCAGGTACCACACCCTGCTCCAGCCCTCCTCTGGCTTCATCCAACAGCAAACACTCCCAGATTCTCACACCAGCAGGATCTGGGGCCTTGAAGGGATGCAGAAGTGGGCCTGGCATATCAATGTAACAGCAAGTGTTTAAGAGGCACTTTCTGCACGAAAAAGCAAATCAAGACAAAGCCAGGGGTGCTTTCTTGCAGGTGTTTGAAGAGACTTCTGTAGAATCACATAATAATGTAATGGACCTTAAAGACCCCATTTCAACCCCCTCTAGTAATGAAAGACCCTCTCCCACAAGCCACATCCCTGTTGTCCTAAAGCATAACCTGCTCTTCCTCTCTGCCTCTCAATGACTCAGTCCTGGCCAGTTTAAAACAAATAAAAAAGTCAAGTGCAATGTTTTTTTAAATGCACCCCAATTCCATCTGATTTTGCTGCTCATTATTAGGACTACAAAAGACTAAGGGAAAACTGATGGCACCCCAAGACTGGAGCAAATCCTCCATGGATCCCAGCACATTAACATGGAGCACACCACTGCATTACCATCCCCACTCCAGAGCCATGCCATTATTCTTTGGCTGATTCCATCACTTTATATTTTACTCATTAAAGTGGGGGAAGAATGTCAAGTTCACGTTTTGCCCAACAAGTAAGAAGTGTGAAGATGGGAACTGCTTTTGCATTAATTGAATCAAGGATGACAGTGCAAGCAGCTTTAAGCCCCATAAATCTAGACAGGCTCCTGTCAGATAAAGTATCAATGTGCTTTATCAAACTTTGTCCATAGATTTATAGAGTGCTCAGGCCACAGATCTGTAGTTCCTCAATGTAATCACTTCAGCATTTTCTAGCTATGGTAGGCAAGCTTCATGTGAAATAATGGAATTTATTGACAGAGAAGCAGGCACTGCAATTTTGCTGTTGTTTAGAAAAATTACACATCAATGAAGTGCTGGTGGAGAAAGACAAAAGATATTACAGTAAGATGACTATCTCCTGACTCCTGCTGAATTGGTAGATGAGACATTAGCTTCCAAGGAGGGAAAGGAGTGGCCACTCTTCCAGACAACTGCTCTGGCTTGTACTCAGAAATTGTACTGCTCCAAGATGATAAAAAAAACCTAAATAAAATCAAACCCCAAACTCTAGACTTGTTCCAGTCTGCTGAATTGCTTCCGTCACGGGTTGCAAGTCAGAAGTCTGGGTTTTGTCAGGGTTGTTTTGGTTCAGCTATGACAATATTTAACCTTGTAATTACATGGGTTTGTCTTTGCACGATTTCTGTTCACATTTCACTGTCTATTAAAATGTGTAACTACCATTGATCACATGAGGAAACTGTGTATCAAGTTCCTTGCAGCACTGGAGGATACAGAGTGTGTGAATTCAGGAAGGGCTGTTGAAATGAGGCTGAATGCAATCTATTTTTTTTTTTTTTGCTCTGCTCTAAGTCCTCTGACTTAGAGGACTTGCTTTAAGGAAGGAAACAGAGGAGTCTTGCCAGGAATTCTTAACAGGAGAGGGTTTATAATTACCTCAGGTAGTGGGAATGCATGTTCATGTGGGCATCAATTTATAATGCACTGTGCTCTTGAAGCATCCTTTTCAGAGATGGCTGCAGGAGCTGGCACATGGTCCAATGCTCTGGGAGCAGGAATTTGGGATCTTGCTGTGCTGAAGGTGACTGCAGGATGGGACTGCCAATGTTTCTCCAGATCACCTTGATTCCAGCAATTAGCACAACCTCCCTCTGTAGTGACTGTCCTCGAAGAGTGCTCAGACTGCCTTGGAATCTTTCCTTAAAGAATTTCTATTTTCCACCTGTCAACACCTGAGAGTGTTTTATGATTGAATGATGGCTAGTGCTCATGGCAGAGGAAGAGCCCCCCCAAGAACACACCTATGCTGTTGTAGAAAGGCCCTGATCATGTCATCAGCACGTAATGATGCAGCCTGTCTCCCACTGGGTTCTATTAATCCTGCTTCCCCAGCATCCTTCAATGCCTATTCTTGCTCCATTTCCTAGTGCAGACTGCTCAGACAGGTCCACTGGCTGTGCTGCTGGATGGACACCTTGGGACTCCAGACAAGACTCTTCCTCCTTTATTTCCAAAACTACAGGGTTGATGCACAGGAACAGAAAGGCACCCCTGGTAAACAGACGTGTCTCATCCCTCACTCTCCCATGACACTGACAGCAAGACAGTGTCACTTGCTCATTAACTCCATCCTACTGCCAAATCACTTTGTGGGACACAGAGGTGGGAATCAGCTCTTTCTTCTGTGCAGCAGCAGCTCAGGCCCCCAGTGAAATCAGGGCTCTGTCGCTCCAGGCAAGAAAAACTTGCTTGGAAATACTCCTGGCCTTGGGCACACACTGTTCAGGCAAAGGAAGGGAAGGTGGAAGGGGAAGCAGAAATCCTAAAGAAAGAAGTGACTTGCCTCAGGCTACAGGGGAGGTCAGTGGCACAGGCAGGGCCCAAGGAGATTTCTGAATGTTATCCTGCTGCCTTGACCTAAGAGATAATCATGAATGGGGTGTAAGCAGTCTCAAGCCTGTGTGTCTGGGCCAGGATGAATTCCTTACTTTGATACCTCATTTTAAACTGCATGGAATTCCTGGCCTTCTCCTTGTGCCTCAGTGACCCTGAGGGAGCAAAGAGGGATGTGCAGCAAAGGGCAGCCCACATGAAGGAGGCAGGCAGGGACATAAAATGCTAGAACAAAGCACTGTGGTTTGGTGTCATCAGCAAAACCCCAAATTCCATCCCAGCCACACGTGAGACATTCAGTCACAGACAATTAAATAGCAGAGAGGAGCACTGTGGTGGACTGGGACAGGTACACCTCACAGACAGGATGATTTCAGGCAGATAGCTCCTGTTGGGAGTGAATGTCTGGCCTGTAACATACCCCTGTAAATGGACCTTTCCCAGCTGGGAGGCCACTTGGAAGCATGCTTGTCCTGACACTGAAGGATGTCATGATTAAAAAGCCATGGTGCAGGCAGGGCTGGGAGAGCTGCTCCAGCACTCACAAGGAAAGCCTGCTCTCACAAGAATTCCAGTCACACTGAATTCTCCCACGGTTCAGGGAATGTGCCCACAATCAAACTCCGTGGATGTGAGGACAAGGCACAGGTGTCCTCTTGTGACCCTGCTGGGCTGGGCTGCTGTGCCCTAGTTCTGCCCTAAGGGGATGGACAGACCCTCCCCAGTGTTTTAATGAGAGTAATTAAAGGTCTTATGGACCTTCTCAGGCGAGCTGCTATATCTGAGTGCAGGACAAGTCTTTGTGTCCCTGCAAAAGTCCCCCAGACTTTGGCAGTGGCAGTGGAAGTGTCCAGCTGTAGAGTTGATAACACACTCAGCCTTGTGCTAGTCTGGCTGTATCATAATGTCCTTTCTATCAAGAATCATAATTTCCTTTAAAGCAACATTTTTCCTCCACTTGCAATAAACCAGCTTGTTCCCCTGCTTCAGTACCAGCTGTAAACTCCAACCATCCTCCTGCCTGAGCAGAGCAGACGCAGTGTGACATCCTGGGGGTGCTCAGCACAGCCCTGCAGGCACCACACCAGCCCCAGGCAGTGTCACGACCCAGCTCTGAGTGACAGAGTGTTCTACAGCTCAGGAGATATTTGCCACACTTCCTGTGCTTTCCCTGATCACTCCTGTTCCTGACCTGGCAGCAGTGGAAGCAGAGTGTGTGTGGTGCTCAGGCTTGAGAGAAAATCAGCAGCAAGTGTCTGGACATGCAGTCGAGTCATATTGTGCCTCAGTATTCCTGCTCAATGTGCCTGACCACTGGGAAAAGGTACTGCTGAAGCTTTTACCAGGAAATCCAGCCATTTTGATATTATTCTGGTCAAAATGAGTTTACTTCACCTCTCCTCCACCTGGTCACAGCAAACCAAAGGTGTTTCTACTTCTCCCCCTCCCATGGCCTGGATGAGTGACTCTGTGTAACTCCAGTAGGATTTTGTCTCTGTTTTTCCCCATCTGCAAAGATGGTGCTAGTGATGTTGGCACGTGTCCATGCCACAGTGTGTGAGCCACAACTGAGACATTGCCAGGATGATATTTATGCAAAGAAACAAGGAGAGAAGATGCATCTGGGGAGAAATATGGAGAGAAACAACACAGAACAAGTTAACAAAACTCTGAGAAAGGCACTTACCTTTGTTCCTCACCAGACAGGAGGGTGCAATGTGGTTCCAGATGTTACTGCTACTGTCTTGGTTTCCAAGGTCTGGATTATCTTTGTCAAACAAATGCTTAGACAGAACGGCTTCCCCTGTGGATGGTCCCTATGAAGAACCCAAATTCCAAGAAGTGGAGCAAATGTTTTCTGAAGCACTGCGAGCCCAGGACAGCTCAAACCCACTCTCCTGTGAGTGTCACAGGAAAAGCTGTGCCACTTATCTTCATGTGTTAAAGCTCCTTAAAATAAGGAATGGCCAACTCATGTCCATTCATTAGCCCAACATTCACTGAGCACATAAATTAATGTGAGGAAGTTGTGCAGCAGGAGTTAATTTCTTGATTTAGCTACAGAGTATAACTGCTTCTCACACTTAATGGGCTTAAAAGGCAGAGTCCAAAATACATATTGCAGAGAGCTCTTGCAGAACACAAGCAGTGCTGCCAGGCACATGCACAGGCTCACTCAAACGTGCAGCAGTTCCCTTCTGCTTCATCATGACCCCGAATTAATTTCTACATTAACTGTGTGCTTCTTCCCAACCAGTCCAGACTCTTAAAAGATTTACTCCTGGCTGATGGGGGTAACTCTGCTCCCTAACCCTTCTCCATGCCTGGAATTTCCATCTGGATCTGTCCCTCACTGTGCCCAAATCCATGATGCCTCTTGCTCTGTTTCAGCACCAGTTGGGGTTAAACATGATCCAAACAAAACAAGAAGTGTGCAGAGATCACTGGTGGGGACAGTGCAGAGAGGTTTGAGCTGGAAGACTCAAAACTGATGCTGGAACAATATTCAAAAGCTAAGGTCCCTTTCAACTTCATTTGTAAGTTTGCAGCAGTGGAGATGAGTTGTTAATTCACCCCTGACAACTTTATTCAACAATCAATGTATAGTCCTTGAAAATGAAATAATGAGGACCAGTGATGTCTTGTGTTTGTTTTTAAGGGTATGAAAGACATCAGCCATCATCCAGTAGAGAAATGGAGAGTTTTCTGTCATCAGAGACACGAGGAGAAACAACCAGATTGCCTGATGGGGTAGGAACCCCTCAGAGCTCAGCTGGGAGATCTGTTGTCTAACAGGGAAAACTGGCAGTTCTGCAGGACTGTCTGAGCCCAAAGCTGCTGGAAAGAAGCTGTGGAAAACACTGCAGTGATCATCAAAAATGTAATATTAACACCTTGGCCAGTGGAAAACCCTAGTCCTCCTCTCATGGAAGTTCTACATCAACATGGTATTGGAAACTGGTACCCATGACAGGAAAATCAGGCACAGTGCTCTGAGCTCTCCATGGGATCTGATCTCTGGCATGAAATAATCTCTGAGCCTAACACAGTCCTCTAAGTCCCTGGACTCTCACTCAAATGAATATGAGCACATCTTCCCACAGGAAAGTTCCCCTCTCCTATATAACATAGTTCTGGGATAAATTTTATCTCATCCTCAATTAACCATCCAATTTTGGAGAACAAAAATAGAGTGAAATTTTATTTCTGTCTGTGAGGCTCTGCTCTGCCACTGCCTGCTGTGGATATCTCTGATATGCTCCAGAGAACTTGTGGTATTTGTTTTAATGTCCATGACATCATGGCATTGTACATGGAATAGCCACGTGTGCCAGGGAAAAAACTCAGGAGAAAGAAGAGTTTGTGAGATGGGGAAGGAAGGGTGGCAATCTAGACTTAACAGGGGTGTGATTCAGAAGAGCAAGTTGCAAATGAACTAATATGAAAGAAGGAAGGTTAATTAGTGACAGCTAGACTGACCCTTTCATACTAAGTCACATATTCTTAATGTCACTCTCTTCCACAGAGCAGATCAGGCTTGGTCTGCTGAACCACAGAGACACGTGGATTAAAGCAGAGTGATTTCCATTAAAAATATCAAAAGAAGTGAAAAAAAAGAAAACAAAAGGAAGGACATGCCTTTAAAGGGGATTGGATGGCTCAGGGTCTGTTAATAGTTGTTCACCTTTCAAGGTCTCTGGTCTGATTGCAGACCAGGTCAATAGGGAGAGAGAAAGCCATTGCCTTTAATGGCTGGGTAGTGATGGATGTGAAATGAATTGATGGTCTCAATCCAGTTCAGAGCAGACTTCACAAAAACGCACTAACCTGTCTTGCCTTTTTTTTTTTTTTTTTTTTTTTTAATAGAAAAGTAGACTTTTAAGGAAGGAAAGACAAAGATGATTAAAATGCCCATCTGGGGCATCTCTTAGTCTGTTCCACCCTCTGCTCTGCAATTTCTCTCATCTCTGGCAAATCACCTGATCCCTCAAAATCTCAGTTCTCTTTGTGTAAAGCAGAGGTGACGTTCGAGTGCCTGTAGTTAAAGCTAAACACCTCAACGTTGTGACCAGGATGTGGCAGGTTTGGGTACCCCCTGCATCCCCAGGGGATCCCTGTCTCCTGTGGCCCTCTGCCTTCACAGATCACCCATTTTCCTGGAGCTCAGGCAGCAGAACAATATTCCTGGGTGCTGTTTCAGAAAGCCTCAGTCCTCCAGGCCATCAATCAATCACCTTTCTCAAGCACTAAATTAGTTTAAGAGAGGGGAAAAATAAAAAGTGGAGCAAAGAAAGAACTAGATTTCATCATAGGGGAAGACTGTGAGGGGGAGTTTGCCTTTGAAGTGCCTACAAGGGAATCTAATCAAAGCATTTACTATAAACAGAGAAAATCGATCACAGAACATTTTTAACATTTAAAACATGTCTCTGTTTGGACAGCTGAGATGTCCCATTATTGTGAATGACATCGTTGGATCAAGGGTCTGCACAGTCTGAGAGAGCTGTAAATCAGTCCCAGACCTCTGGGCACAAAAAACACTCACAGAATTGCTTTAAATTATTTGTAAATAAAGGGCCAAATTCAGCCCTGGGCAGAGCATGTCTTACCTTACATCAGGGCTGGGCTGAGCAGCTGGGACCTGGTGCAGGTGGGGCACAGGGGGTTTGGGATGACTCTTGCCTTAGGGGGGCTGCTATCCCCCAGCTGAGCAGGACCTGCCACTGGGATTTGAACAAAGACAAAATCTGCCCAAAAGCCATGGGGTGAATGCAACAGGGGCAGTGAGAGCTCTGTGTGTTGTCACATCCCTGTGAGACACTTGTCCAAAGATGTGATGAACCAAAGGCAAAGACAGCAGAGCAGGGGAAAATGTACAGATTGATTAATGAGGGTGAGTTTGAGGGCATGAAAGGTTGGATTTCACTAACATGGGTGGACTCTTCACTCACTGAGTGCCAGCTCACAGTGATGCTGGAAGCACCTGGTGCCTCCCTTGCTCCCAGCACCTGGTGGAGAGTTCCTCACCAGGATGACAAGGTTTAAAGGATCACAGCCACAAAACCCCTAACATTTAATTTATCACTAGGGAAATGGTTTTTTTAGGGGGGAAATAGAAAATAAACACTTTAAAAAGAAATCCTCCTATTGCAGCAGTGGCTAAAAACAAACCCAGCTCAGTTCTGTCCACGAAAACTGTGCCATGTGTTTCTGGCCTCAGGGGATGGGTTTGTCAGTGGTCAGCTTGAGGAGTTTGTTGTACATAATTAGGCTGATGGTGCAGTCCCCATCCCTGGAGGTGTCCAAGGAACTCCCGGATGTGGCACTCAATGCTCTGGGCTGGGTGATCAGCCACAGGGCTGGACTCAATGACCTCAGAAGTCTTTTCTCACCTAAATGATTCTGTGATTCCATGGCTCTATGATTTTCAGACTCTAAACAGATGGTTGGCAACAGGGTATAAAGTGACTTAGAGTGCTCACGAAGGGGAGTGGGATCATTTGGGGAAGCTGTCATTATTAATTAGCTAGTTCCAGATCAGAGGTGCATAAGTGACCTGCACCACTTACCCAGTGCACAAAACCTCACAAAGGTTCTCAAAACATAATAAGGTTAAGCTGATGCCTTAGGATTTTAGCTTTTATATATTTGATATGTTAGTAATGCTGCAATTCTTTAGTGTGTAACTCTAAACTCCACACACAGTGTGAGCTGCTGCTTCCCCATTTTGGGCAGACACAACAATTCCTCTCCAGGCCTGGGGATCAAGGACACCTCATTGCCTCAGGCCCTGAGATGGAAACAAAAGTGAGTTGGGTGGAACAAACTTGGGATAAATGACTTCATTAGCTGAAGCTGTAATTGGAAGATGAACCCCCAATCTGCAAATGGACCAAAGTTATAAAAGTGTAAAAAACCCATGACCCTTTTCCTATTTGGGGTGTAGCCCTTGGGGGGCTTCATCTGCCTGAAATGTACCTGAAAGCCCTTTAATAAATATATCTGCATTTTATTTTCTTAATTTTGTCTGGCTTCTGTTTTCAGGTAGTCTGAAAAGGCATAAAACCCAATAATGAAGCAGTACAGGGTTTGTCAGGCTCCTGGCCCTGACCCAAGTGCTCACGGAAGCAGCTTATGTGGTGGAGGTGGCAAGGAAGGAATCCTGTGCAAATAATAGCTCCCAAACACACTTAGCACTTTCCTTAGCTGATACTCAGGGTTATGTGAATAAAACTGGAGCTAATCAACCTCCTCAGAATGCTCCCATTAATTTGTGTGGCTGAACTCAGGCTGCAGATCTGGCTAAAGGAGGTCATTAGAACAGACAGGGAGCCTAGGTAAAGTGAGGGGGACAGGCCCTGGACTGAACTTTGTCCACCATGGTGCTTTAGCAAGGTTTTTGTCTCTCTCTCTGAGTCCCTTGGTAAAGATTTGCTGAGCAGGTGATGGAGAAAAGCAGCAATCTGAGCATTAATTTTTGCCAGGTTACACAGGGCAGGTGTGCAGCTGTGGGATGCCAGCCTGCCATCAGCCCAGGACCCAGCACAGCTCTACCTCCTTCCTCAGGAAAGGAAAAAAACCTTTTCCTGCCTCCACACCCCTTGGAGGAAACTTCCAAGCAGCTGCTCAAGTTTTGCTGTTGACCCCGTTTGGCTCCTCCCCAGGGATCCATGACATCCCCCAGGAAAACCTTGTGCTGCACACTGGAACAGTCACCAATTCCTCCCAGGAGCTGATGGTCAGTGGAGCATCCCCACAGGGATCTCCCTGTGCCCCTGAGCTGCCCCCTGGAGCTGTCCTCACCTCAGAGAGGGGACTGGAAAGCTCCCATGGGTTTGGAACCATCCCAGGCTGCAATGCCTGATGCATTAATGAATCACTAAAATGAAGATTCAGTTACCAAAAGAACCCCACTCTGCATCCCTCTTTCCTCCTGTGTGTGAAATACACAGCCAGTGGTGGCCAGAGACAAAGCCCTTCCAAAAAACCCCACATTTATAACCTGATAGCTGGCACCAGCTGCACACCAAAAGGCAGTTTAGACTTAGTCAAGGATTATGATGCCATCAGAGGAAAAAGGCTTTGTTGTTTCAGAGTCTTAACCTTGTCTCAAGACAAAATTAACAAAAAAAAGGAAAGAGAGAGAATAAAGAAAATCAATAAATCTAAAATTGTATTCAGCTGGGACAGATGGCAATGATATTAAATATTTTGGCTTTTAGCCAAGTGCACTTTTAATGCAAAAATTGATGTCAGCGAAATAACCTTTTCTCCTTTTAAAAGCCCTCTCCAAGATGATTATTATCCACTAAAAAAAAAAAAAAAAAAGAAAAGAAAAAAGAAAACGAAGAAAGGAAATAAAGGATATCTAGCTCAGAGATACATTAACAGATCACTCTGAGTAACAGCCCAGCAGAGTTTATGGCACAAAACATGAAGCTAATTTAGAAAGCATTTGGTTGGGGTTGATAATGCACAGCATCTCCAGAGAGGCTGCACTGCCTGTGCCTGAGCTGTCTCCCATCCCCTGCTAATTTAGTGTACAATTAAGACAATGTCTGTGAGATCTAAAGCAAGTACCTACTTCCAGGGGGCTACTCTAGATCTAGTTACTGCCATGCCAGCAATGATCTCTCCTCCCAGATAATCACCCAGGCCCTGCTGAGAGTCTCCTGATAAAAGGCTCAGTCCTGCCACGTGTGAGGACCTCCAGTCCCCAGGAAATTCACTGGAGGATGAAGGTGCTTCTTGCACTGGGGAGGTGTCCAAAGCCCAACACTCAGAGCTCAGCATCCCTCAGGATCTGCTCCAAAGCACATTTCCATTCAGAATTAACAGCAAGTGAATTTATTTTTTCTTCTTTTTTTATTACAAGTGAATCAAATAAATGGACTGAGAGTTATTTCTCCCTTGAATATTTCTTGTGCTTTTGAAAGATTCCCATGGCAGACGGATTGCTTGGGAATATTTATTTAATTTACTTATTCTCTAAATTTATGCTGCGTGTTCCTTCACTATTCTCTAGGTACACAGATGAGAAAAATATATACATATCTTTTATTGAAATATACCATGCCAGAGATGTAGCCAAAGAATGATGTGAAGGTGGAGAGGAGGCTGAAAGGAAAGGCTGAGATACAAACCCAGCCATGCTGGGATCTTTCCCCTGCTCAGAAAATGGGGTCAGTATAGAAGACCTTCCATTACCTATGGAGAAATGAGGCACAGAACAAGGCTACAACCTCCCAACATCTCTGGGCATCTGGAGAATCATTAACAGTACATTCAAGGGGTCTCCACTCCAGAGTGATGCCCCAAACCTTGTTTTCCCCACCCATTAGAAGCTGTGATCAGCCTCTGAAAATTCCCTGTGGCCAGCCCAGAAATTATCAACATTTTCCAGAGCTCTATTACCAAATTGCTTTAAAAATTGAGCTGTCTTTTAATTTTGCATTGGCTATAAAATGTATAAATCATACAGCTGCAAGTTTTTTTTGACTTTGTATCATAATTAAGTCCATAGATGTTTAAAATCCATGCTTGTGCCAATCATTGATTGTCAAAAAAGAAAGAAAAGCAGGCTTGTTTGGATATCTAAATACTTCTCCCTCAAAAAAAAAAAAGAGAATCTTTAAAAACAGCCTTCAAGACCTACTCAATTTAATTCTCCAGTAAATTTTCCTTTTTTCCAGATAAAATTAGCCACGCGCCTATCGATTTCTGTGTAGCTGGAAATGCATAGGTAGAGCTAAAAGAAGGGTAAATAAAACATGATGGACTCTCAGGGTTAGAGAAAGAAAGTGCTTATAAATGCAGAAATGCAGGAGCAGAACAGAGCCCGTGCAGGGTTCAGGCAGGAGGCCAAGGAGGCGACTGCACACCGTGAGCTGTTATTTGTGTCCAAAATCTCCAGGAATTGAGTCTGAGCTTCCTCGAGCAAGACCTTCCGCCAAGATCTATACAGTTACAGTCATCCCACACCATTTATATCACAGGAATTGCCCTAAATAGCATCTTGATCCTGCCTCTGCAAACAGAGGCACCAGGTGCACACGGGCGGTTTAGGGAAAGTGGGTGACACAATGTGATGCTGTTGGTTTAAGTGATCTTTGATCAATGGCATTCATGGAAACATCTGAGTTCTTTTTGTCCTTGATGCCTGGAGGTGTTTTAGCACTCCAGTAGTTTTGAAATCAGGGGAGTGAGTCCAAAAAAATCAATATGAAAAGGAAACTTTTCCAAGTTCACTGTGGAACTCACAAAAGATGGAAGGCAAAATGATCCAAACGTCAACAAAAGCTGGGACTCCTTGGCTCTGCTGCACTATCACCTATTCCTTCCTCCTGTGGAAGGGGACAGGCACCTCTCTTTCCTCTTAACCTCAGTTATCCCACCTTCCAGGCTGATTTAAGAAATTAGATGACCTGCACCAGTGCAGGCTGATCATTAACAGGGTGACATTCCATACCTGAGGTAGTCCCAAACACGAAGGGTGGTAAAGATCTGAATCACCAACATACACCAAGAGCAACAGCTCCACTGTTAAAATTGTATAGCTGTTTAAATATGCATGTGTATGTATATAAAAACTGTAAGCTTCATCCAAGCTGACAGAAGGAGAGAGCTGACTGTGGCAGAGAGCTCTCATGGATCAGTGCTGCCTTGACCTTCATGTGTCTCATTTTTGATGCTGACACGTTTTTCACACAATCAGAAAAGCCCCTGCTCCTGCAGAGGAATTTCCTCTATCTCAGTGATGCAGCCTGCATGGCATTTAACCTCCAGCTCCCATTTCAGTGGGGTGTGCAGGGCTGCTCCTGGGCTGCTGGGCCAGGGGTAATTTCCACCTCTCCAAAGGGGACAGGGCAGATCCTGCACGGAGAGAACTGCAGAGTCAGTGCACAAAGAGCAGCACAAGCTGTAATGCAGAGACATTTGGTAAATGAACAGTTGAAAACATGATGTTGGAGTCACATCATGAAATAAATCCCCTCTTTACATTAAACCAGGGTGCCAGCAGCTGGAATTCCATGGCTTAGTTGGTGTTGTGGGATGTGAGAGCACAGGACTGTGCACCAGGCTCTCAGCACTGAGAGCATCACTGCTCTGCTCCCCCTTGTCCCCTTTTCCTGGGCCATCAGAAGCCTCTTGGGACACAGACTGTGCCCAGACAGGACCACATGAAGGACGCCTTGTGGTGGGTCCATTTTTGTGACTCCAGTGGCCACTGCCATGCAAATAATGGTTAAGGCCATGAATAAAGGTGAACTCAAGCAGAAAGCTGAAGTGGGAAGGGGTTTGATCCTGCATTTCTGCCCTCAGTTGCTGCAGACTCGTGGAGTGATGCTGTACACGCTTGTTCAGATGCCTCAGCTGTCACATCTGCAATGAGGAGATAACCACACCAACCAGCAGGCCCTAAATACTTTGAGATGTAAGCGTTAGGGAAGTCAGGATGTAAAATTTGTACAGTATGCTGCAGTATTATTCACCACCTAGACATAATCAGCAAGAAGGATGACTCAGATATGGCTCTCATTGCTCCAGAGCCATAAAAAATATCTTCCAACATAAATTTTAAAAATTAGTTTGTGTCTTTTCTGAGTTACTGGAAAAGTAACTTTGCTTGTTCTGTTCTTATAAATAAAATGTCATCGTATTATCAAAAGCAGCATGAAGCATGATGTTCAGCAGAGACAATCCATAGCAAGGGGTCTTTTTGTGTTCACAGATTTGACTGTGTGGTACCACAACTCACCTGTGAATGGAACCACTTGCAATCAACTTCATCCTATTGTAACCACTTGCTATTAAATTCACCCACCAAAAGCATTTCTTTATGCAGAGTATCAAGTGTTTAATCTCAGACCAGAACAACAGCACCAGAAGGTTTTATTTATCAAATCAAGTCACAGTGTGTAAGTGTCAAAAGCAAGAGTAAAAATAAGGTTTTGAGACTATCAGGAGAAATTGGAGCGTTCCAGGTACAAATGGAGAAACACAGGCTGTCTGTCACATGGCTAGCAGCAGAGAGAAATGCAATCTACAGGAACAGCACTGCTTTCTCTTTATTTTCACTTTGCTCAAAGGGCACATTTTCACCCTCAGTTCCCAGCGTGGTGGGTGGCAGCTGTGACATGGTTTCAGAAGTCACACCCCAAAGGAATCTGTCACAGCCCCATTTCAGCCCTGGGGACTCAGGATCCCTTAGGGGCTGGCAGGTGACTCCACCTGGCCCGAGGCAATTTACACCTATTTCAGGAATAAAAATAAAATAAAAAAAAATTCAGCATTCCTGCAGGGAAATCTGCACGAGCCAAGGCTGGGGTACTACAGCTGGGCTGTCCCACGTGAGACCTTGGGCTTTTTGTGGTCCCATAGGAGGGACTGGCCCCTGAGTCCAGTGGGGTATTGTCCCAAAGGCAGATCAGCTGTGGTTCTGGACATTTAAATATGTTCATTTATTCCCTCTGTTTTATTTATTCATTCTTGTCACAGGAGGGAAGACAGAGTTATGTCCATGGATATTCACCCTTGGGTGCTGGGACTGATTTTCCTACCAGGTCAGAATTTAAATAAACCATTCCCCACCATGCTGTGCTCCCCTGCCAATATTTAATCAAAAGAAGGATATGGGGTGAACCAGCTGCTTTGCAGTCCTGCCTATTGCTCCACAGTGGAAGTTGCTGCAGGTTCAGCTCATTCCAAAGGCCAGGACAGAACATTTTATTTTTTTTTAAGTTGTGTGTGACTTTCAAGCTGAAGTTACTATTTGGTTTGTAAGGACAGAAATAGGACTGTGGATATTAACTGCTAACAAATAATTGTCTGATACAGCAAAGCAGATCATCACCTCCTGCCTCTGCAAACTTTTCATTTTGTGCCATTGAAAAAGTAGACTTTTCACCCCCTGTTTTTGACAATGCAGCAGAGAAGACTGAAGATTTGCTTTCCTAGGGTGGATACCGGAATCCATTTACACCTGGAGGGAGTGAGGTTTTGGAAGCTGCTGATCAATTTGAATTAGCAGGCACTTTAATTCTGAATTTGCAATTTATTTGCTGTGCAATCAGGGCAAGAACATAAGTGGAATGAATTAAAATTTGAGGTCTCAACTCAACAGTATTTGGTAGTAGATTACCCATGGTTATGTGCATAATTTTCAATTCCTTATCTGTCTTTCCCAGACAGGTGACCCAGAGTTATTAGCACTGTTTATATCATTAAGTACTGGGCTGGGATTGTGGTCCAAGTGACTGCACAACACTGGATGTGAAATTCAGATCTCCTGAGCACCTGTTAATCGACTTCATTTGGGCTGATCTTCCATCTCTGGCCCTGGCTAATCTAGGATTTGATAAAAAAAAAGGCAAGCAGCCTTCTCTAACTCCTTCACAGTTTAATCTGTGTGTGCAAAGATCATCCAAAGCAAGCTGACACCGTGAGGGAAAGGGAAATATCCCTGAGAGCCAGGCCAGGCAGTGAGACAGCACAGATCCACCTCACCAGCACTGTGAGGAATAATTCCAGTGCCATGGAACTTGAGTGGGGGCAGAAAAGCCTGCAAACACTCCGAGGTGCAGGGAAAATGCTCTCTCCAAGCAGAGCAGAGAAGTAAGTCATCATTTTGTATGTCTGGTTTATCTGTTGGAGGCCAGGCTGAACAGGTAAGTAAATAGTGCTGATCAGCAGAGCTTCATTAATGCCTTGTCCCTGCTGCCACTGAGGCTCCCAGGGCTGGGACTGTCCCCACCTCACACAGGAGGCAAAGATTTGTAGTGTGGGAGGAGATGAGGGTGGTTTGCCCTCAGCAGGGTGTGCTGTGGCACTGGTGCTGCTCCAGATCTGTCCTGGCTCTGTCTGCTCCAGCCCATCCCTGGGGACAGGGGACAGAGAAGAGCCTTCCTGTCACTGAGGGACCTCCCAAAGCACCTGCACAGGGTGGGAGGTCAAGAGAGCAAGGAGCAGACTCCTGGTTCCTGCTTTAGACAGGTAAATGTGGTTCTTTTTCTGCTTTTACAACAAATGGCATCACCTTTGGACAATGAATTGCTCACAGATCCTTGGAGCTGTGGTGTGGCAGGTGGATAATTCTGGTTTGGTGGCCACAAAAAGCACTTTGGACTCCTCTAGGCACCACATCCCTGATGACTCAGTGCTGGACCAACACCACCCAGCCCGTTGTATGGATGACACCACTGCACTCCTTGCACAGGGCAACCAGTTCTCTTTTTGTTGTGAATAAATCCTCCAGCCAGCAGCTATCTTCCTCTATTTCATGCAGAGATTAATTTAAAGTAGAATAAACATAATACTACTGTTACTATAGTAATATACCAACATAAAAAATACAAGAGAGCATTGATATGCTTATTTGAGGGAAAAAAAAAAATCTGTATTTACTAACCAATGAAATGTCAACTAACATTTTTCCAGCAAGTCTGGGATATTCCAGTTCAACCTGCTGGGGCACTTCTGGACCCTGCTGCTCCCCCAGCAGCACCTCTGGCATTTCAGGAGTGATGCTTTCCCCCCCCTTTATAATAAGAACTGACCATTCCCCATTTTGTTTCAGGAAAAAGAAAAATCTCTACCAAATAATTTTCAGTATTAATTTGTAAAAAAATGTTGAATAAATGTTTCCTTTGAGAAAAATGGTAGGGAAAAAAAATCTAACCCAGCTTTTTTTAACCCATCCAGCACAGACATACAAATAATCTCTTTGTTATGCCAAACCAGGTGCAGGAGGGGTTTGAGGGGGCAGGTGAGCCAGGCACAAACGTGCAGAAGGGATGGATGTTGGTTAAATAAAGAGAAGTGCAAGGCTCAGCTGAAGATGGACATGTACAAGAGAAATTCACTCCTCCCTTCCTTGTCTCTGAAGTTAAATAAATAAACCCTTGTTCTTGCCTGAGGCAGGTTTCTGCTCGATGTGTAGCCAAAACCTTCCCAATGATTCACTTAAGAGTTGTGAGTATGATAATAGCAATAACAAAACCACCCAAACAAACAACACCACAACACTACAGGGGTTTGCAAGACCTCAGAGCTGAGTGCTCCAAATAACTGACATGCCATTGCATTTTCTGCTTGGTTTTTAGGGAGAGCTGAGATGGGAAGAAGTGGCTTATTTCATTCCTATTCTCCTACTTATTTGACATTGTTTTGATTAGAAAAGAGAAGCTATTGGCACCAGGTATAATAGGTTTTATACCTCTCTTCAGTGTCAATATTTTCAAGGCAGAATTCTCTCACCAACCAGCACAAATTGCTCTAACTCACTGAAAAGAAAAACAAAAAAACCCAAAAAACAACTAGCCATTTTGGTAGAAATATTGCTGACTTGGAAGTTATTCTTTATGGATATTGAAAAAAATCTTCATCTGTGCAGCAAACTCCAAACCTACAAAGACTTGCAGCTTGAAGCACAGAAAGCAGCCAGTCTACAGCCAGTGTGTTGTGTCAAGTTCCTCCCTGAGGAATCCAGATATTCCCATTCCTTAAGAGAAGAGTTAAAGCCGTAAGCTTTAATCATCATTTAATCATCATTCCATAAGAGGTCAGTGAAATGTGAGAGGGGAGTGTGCAAAGAACCTTGAGGCAGTGGCCACAGGGTGTGAGACCTCTTGTACTGGTTTTGGGGGTGATGGTGAATGCCAAGTCCCCTGCTCTCTGTCCCTGTTTGGCCATTTGGGTTTGCTTCCCAGAAGGACCCTATTCAGGGGTTTTCTCCCAAATTTACCCTAAACCAGGACAACCTTGCCATTTTTACAGCTGCACTGGAAACACCAGACCTGGCAGGATTTATTTCATTCTTTGTGAATGCTGACACATTCCCAGGGTGGTTTTGAGCGAGATAAATGCATCCTGGGTCTCCAGCACAGCCAGAGCTCATCTCCCAGCACTCCTGTCCCTGGGTGTGACCATCACTGTTGTGGTGCATCCCCACACTTGAGGCAGATGTTTTCATAGTAGGAAAAGAGTTTAAGTTACACCCCTGGAACTTTTAAGGAAGAAGAACTAGAAACTTCTGTGCTTCTCTCCTTGTAATTGTCCCGGTGCCAGCACAGAGGAACCTGTTGGGTCTTTGGAATGTACCTCAAGACCTGTGGCTGTTTCTATTGGGCAACTTGCCAAAAAACCCATCCTTAATCGTTGAACAAAGAGCACAAAGAAAGAGCAGAAAGTCTCTCTGCACTTTTTGGGGTATCTTAGCAAGTGCAAGGGACTTCCCTGCACTGTGCACTGCTTTGCTCTTTCGTTTTGTATAGTTTCTTATTTTCTCTTTAATTAAAACCTTTCTGCTTTTTCAAAACACACCCCATCAGCCACCTCTGTTGCTTTGAAATCTCACTCAGGTAGGTGCTCAAACCCGGGTGACCAAAGGGAGTCCCTTTCTGAGCTGCAAGTGCAGATCAGAGGCAATCACAGCCCCAGGGGCTTCAAAGCAGGGAGATTTACCAGGGAGGGCACTGGGGAAGAGCCCTAAAAGCAATGGTGCCAAGAGGGCCATGGTACATTGTTATGCTTGTGCTGGGAACAGACTAGTTTTAAAAGCAATTTGCATAATATAGATCCTCCACTCTTGGAATAGCAAATTAACAGTTCATTTTACAGCTCTACCAATCAACACCTATAGCCCATTAAATTTAACAACAAACTTGCCTTACGAAGGAGGTTGCAGCTGAGCCTTTCAACCAGCACTCCCTATCATTTATTCTTCGCCTTGAATTGTGTGTTTCTTTGTTTTATAAACCAGCATTTCTATTTTCTCATTAGCAAGTGGCATGCTAAATTAATTCCAGGTGTTAATTTCCACACTGGGTGCTCAATTCAAAACTCAGCTCTGCTTGGTGTCAGTGGGCACTAACCTTGCTGTATCTTTTTTTTCCCTCCAGAACAAATCCAGAGCAGCCCAGCACTGCTCACAGGTGCTCCAGGTCTCAGGTAAAGCTATCTTTCACTCTGCTGCTGCAGAAAAACAAACAGAGTAGATCCACTAACCCCATTCTGTCCCCAGTTAGTGCAGTGTAATTTGAGAGCAACTTCACAGAACTGGAAAAAAAAATAAAAAATTCCTCAGTGTGAACATTGAATATAACTGGAGGCAAAAATTGGCACAAGAACTGAAAATAGGCAAAAGCTTATTTAACAGGTTCAGTTTCAGAACCAGCTCTGAGCACGGGGTCACTTCAGTAAACAGTGAACCTGCTGCTAATTGAGGGGAACACCACGTCACGTGGCTCCATTTGCAAAGCTATTTAGAAAGAATAATCAATATTTTATAAATATGTTAAGGTGGTAATAAAAGATGCATGATGTAGTGTGTAGGTAGGAGCCCTTCTGGAAGGAAATGAAGGAAATTATAGATAACCTTGATATGTCGAAGTGATGCAGCTGGAATGGTGAAGGGGAAGGGCTTTTGAGGTTCTTTAAGTTAGGAAAGTGATAAGAATTCTTTAAAGGAACCATGCCACTTCCTTTATATTTAAAATCTGCTTTGCCAGTAGGGAAATGTTTGTATCAGCTCTCAGACAGACACATTTCATCCCTGAACTTTTGATAGGGGTGTTTTCACTGCATTCCACCCTTCACTCACACAAAACTAAATAATTTGTGCTTCTTGCAAAGCCTGTCTGAAAGTATTCAGACAAAATTCTGCTTAGCCCGAAGACTGGATGGAGTGAGATTAAAAACACAGCAACAGGTGCACTTAGAGGCAGAGAAAATGCCTGTTTCCATCTTTCTTTTCTCAGAAAAATGGGAATGAGTATGATTTCTGTGGCACTGGGCAGACTTACAGTGGGCCCTTGTGAGCTACAACCCGGGTTAGAGCAGCTACTCAGTGTCAGAACCACAGTGGGGGAAAATGGATGAAAAGTGATGCTTTTTCCCCCCTTTATAATAAGAACTGACCATTCCCATTTTGTTTCAGGAAAAAGAAAAATCCCTACCAAAACATATTCAGTATTAATTTGTAAAAAAAGTTGAATAAACATTTCCTCTGACAAAAATGGGGGAAAAAACAAATCTAACCCAGCTTTTTTTAACCCACTCCAGCACAGACAGACAAATAATCTCCTCCTTATGGCAAACCAAGGGCTCCTGCTCCATGGATAAAATGCTGTGAGTGTTATGGAAGAGATGATGCAAACAAGCACAATTAAGTGACTCTGTATCACACAGCAGGGGTCCTGGTAAATACACACCAGACAATTTGTAACCATGCTTATGTTTAAACATTTTATGGGTCTTGGAGATCCCAGCTTTAATTTAAACAAACACAAACTTCAGTGTATGGAGATAAATAAAAACAGAACGAGAGCTTTCAGTCTGACAGGGCCCAAATGTGAGACACAGTCTGCATTATATGGAAGAATTATTTATGTAAGCACAAAAATATGGTTTGGTTCCCTCTCTGTGTGCCAGCAATTCTTTCCATCACTTAGTTTTTTATGTTTTTTTTTTTTTTTTTCTAAATTCTGAGATGAATAATCTGTAAGGAAAAATAAGAGGAAGGACATGGATTGAATATTGTAAATTTGGGACTAAAATATTTCACACCTCTAAAAATGAGGGCTGTGTCCCAAGTATATTTCCCATAACAAGTTTTCAGCATCCTTGAGGCAGATATTTCTTTTCCTGGAGGAAAGACCAAACTCCTGTTGCCACTCTGCATCTATTACTGGCAAATGGTGACTTTTAAAATGTTGTTGCTGTGTTGGGCACCCTTCCAACAAGGTGGCAAGGATTATACATTTCCCTCCCAAATTTTTTTAAGTCCCTAAATATTGCTGGATGATTTCCCTGTGCACAATTAACTAACCTGGATCTGCTCTGCAAGGATGAAATGGCAAAGTAAGAGAGTCCTCCAGGACACAGGATAATGCTGACCAGGTATTAAATTCATGCAAAACACACACACCGACCTAGAGATTAGAAACTGAGGCACTGAACCAGGAAAAATGCTGAGGAGCAGAACAGGCACCTCAAAGCCAAAATGAAAACAAAACACACAACAAAAAATACTACACTAAAAAAATGTCAAATTAAAAAAAAACAAACCCAGAGGGAAATAAAACCCCCAAACAAAATCCTCTAAAATTGTGTAAGACAGCTTTGGAGTGTTTCAGCATTTGCCTGTCTATATATAATAAATCCATAATGGGAACACTCACATGCCTGCAGTACAGAATCATTCCCTCCCTAGCAGACAAGGTTCCCTCCATGCTGGGTATGCACATTTTACAGGATCTTATTGAATTCCAGGGCCAAGTTCTCCCTTTTTTGCAGTGCTTCAAGCAAAGGCTTGGGTTTGCTTTGCAGTTTTCCATGACCAGGCACAAGGTCTGGTACAGAAGGAGTCACTCAGAGCTGGGTGCCTGGGGCAGAACTTCCCTCCAACCTCATTTTACACCGGGAATTTCAGAGGTTTTGGGAGTGTCCAAACAGTGATAAAATAGGTGGGAGATTCTTGGGCCTGTAGAGCTTCATTTTTGAAGAAGGATCTTTGGCAACTTCTCTTTTCATGGGTTCCTACAGTGAGAACTGAAGGCATTTGGGGGTTCACTGGAGCATTTTGGGCGGGGGAGAGGCAGGAGTCAAAGAAGGAACTGTGTTCTTTGGCCTTTGCTCTATCCTTATCAAAGGCAAGAACAAAAAAATGAGTGTATTTCTAATTATAGCATTGCAAAACTGTGTAATTCAGAAAAAAAAATTATATTTAGGACAGCATTCAGCCCTTTTTTTGACTTACTACTTCTGAAAAGGACTTTTCCTGGAGTCCAGATTCTGCTGCAGCTAAAATCCCCAATTATAGTAAGAGGTGCTTGCAATACAGGTTATTTTGATGGACATAATACCCAAAACTAAGCTTTCTGCCATCTGTTTGTCCCTAAAATTTGAAAGCAAAGAGAACATATTTCACCACTGCGTCAGTGAAAAGTAAGATAAATGCTATTTAAATGCATGTGCAGCATATGTTCTTTCTTCTATGACACGTTCATCTGTAAGGTTTTATTCATTCCTCTGGAGAGACATATCAGTAGAAAAAAGGAAAAAAAAGACACCAACTTTCCACCCCAAGCAATCCCTCCACAAACCCAGGTTTTCTGAGCACAGGTGGATTTGTGGGACATGTGAGTTCTGTTCAAACTGCAGGTGACACTGGACTTTACACATTATATTATTTATTTATTCCCCTCTCCAATTCCCTCCCCTTCAATAACATGAGTTGGTGGATCTGTGGGGCTGGGGAATCACAAGAAGGTGAAGCTGTGATGGGGTGGGAGGGTTTGTGTTGTATATTTGAGCAGAAATCTGGAAGTTTGTTTTCTCAGCAGCTCCTTTGGCGTGTCCAGCAGCTGGCAGACACAAAACAGAAGGGAAATCACCACCAGAGTTGTCACTGCAGAGCTTCACTGGTGTCCCACAGGGCTGCCAGTGACTGGAACACAAGGCTGCCTTTGTCCCAGAGAAAATAGAGTTAAATACCTAAAAACCATTTGGGGATATTGGCCTTGCATCTCCCTGGTGCATCTTCACATCTCTTTGCAGTGGCTGCAGGCCAGGCTGCCCCACAGGAGGGGGAACACTTGTTCCCCCCTGGTTCCAAGGCTTTGCAGAGCTCTTTGCAGACAGGGCCCTGTGTCTGGCTGGGTGTGTGAGGATGTGGTGGGTGCCTGGCTCAGGGGTGGGCAGGCACCTGAAAAGCAAATCCTGCTACAGCAGAACAAGCATGGCACAAAGACAGAGCCAGGGATCCCCTCACGCCTTCAAGGGGGTCCCTGTAGCCCTGGCCAGCTTACTACCCTCACCCCAAACACAACTTTACTTCAGAATTGGAAAGAAAAAGGGAAGTTGGCATGCCAAAAGAGATCATATACTGAATTTGATGAAAATTGATGACATGAAGAGCATTACATAATCTCTCTACATTTGATATTGTTTCAACACCCCTGTGCTGCTGATCAAGGACTCTCTTGAGAGTGCAGTGAGCCCTTCCTACAATGGATAGCCTTGTTGGGGAGTGGGGTATGCCAGTGTTGTGTGCCTTATTCATCACTGTTTTCCCTGTTCTGGCCTCTTTTCCCCTAATTCAGCAGGTGGGGCTGGTTTCAGGGCCACAGGGAGCCCTGGGAGAGACACAAGAGCTGTTTGCAGGGAGTGTGGGCTGCTCTGCAAGTGTCCTTAGCAGGTTTGTCCTTGACCCACTCCTCCTTCAGGCTGTGGGTTTGTTGAAACATTAGCAGCTCAAAGAAATTGCCAGTTGTTGATAAGGTGCTAAGATGTAGGTTGAGATGATGAAGGAATTTGGTCGCTGCCTCGTGTGGAAGGAGGAGTCTCTGTGTTCTGCCCATTTTCCCCTAAATTCTGCAGACTCACCATCCATGTGCAGTGGCTTTGCCGTGAGCTTTGCAGCAGCCACCTCCTGGCCACTCACACAAATGCACAGAGAGGTTTCTGCACAGGGTTTGGTGGTGCTGCAGCAGACCTTGCTTGGTTCATGGAGGAATCCTCTGCTTCCAGTTCCTGGTGCTTTCTCACTCCCCAGAATGCTGATCCAGCCACGCACAAAGCCTGGGTGCTGCTGTGTCAGCCTTAAAGGCTGCACTCAGGAGTAGACCTGGAGCTCCAGCTGCCTGAGCCTGGTGAAACATTCCTGGTGTCCCAGTGAAATGCCCAACACTCCCTGAGCTGGATCTTTCTTTCAGCTGTTGGCTCCAATTGACAAAAATCTGCTTCTGTGCAGCAGATCAGGACTCTGCTGGTTTGAAAGGAATGGGAAGAAGAGAATGCAAGGCAGATAAGGGCTTGCAAGGAAGAAGTTGGTTTTTTTTCCCCCAAAAAAGAGAATTTTTTATAAAAGAAATCTAACATGATTATATATTTCTAGCTCCTCTTCCCATCTGTTCACCTTCCAAAGTGACATTTAAGGAAAAGAGTTTATGATGCTGGAGGCATCAACAGCACTGGATTGAGTGGATCAGATCCAGGCTGGCTCTAAAGCTACTCAAACCTTGCCTAAAGCTCAGCCCTTATTTGTTTCCCTACAACAGAGGTACCTTGATCTCTGGCAATACTGGCATCTGCCCTTTTCTTCTTTGCATCCCTTTCTGCTGAGAGCATTATCTGCCTTTTTCCAGCACGTGACTTGGCAGAACTGCTCCAACCCCCTGACATGCCTTTGGGTGAGGAGAAAGG
This sequence comes from Argya squamiceps, assembly GCA_037834095.1. Lineage (NCBI taxonomy): Eukaryota > Metazoa > Chordata > Aves > Passeriformes > Leiothrichidae > Argya > Argya squamiceps. The sequence continues at coordinate 5,447,054 of JBBMKD010000049.1, forward strand.
CAGCTCTGAGGCAGTGTCTGGAGTTCAGAAGCCACACATCAGCACAGTGGATGAGTTTCAGGGCTGCTCTCCTCTCTGTCACACAGGCAGGTGTGCTCCAGCACAGCACTGAGAGTCAATGACCAGAAAAAGGCTTATTTTGGGAGGTGCCTGTGATGCTGTTTTACACCACAATGACACGAAGACCCCGACTTCAGAAGGCTGAAAATGACTCCTCTATTCTTGGGATGTGTCTCCCTTTTATACTATTCTACACAGCCCAATTTGATTGGTGACAAGAAGACAAACCTCTTCAATCAGAGTGGTCAGATCAGAGGGACATCAAGAAGAAGTCCCTCCTAGGAAAAAGAATGAATAACAAAGGTACAAAACAATAACATAGTTACAAAAACATGTCTCTTGTTTACAGAAAATTCCCTGGGAAAGGAATTTCAGGAAACCAAGCATCTCAGGTATGAATCAGGGCTACAGTGCCTGGGCTCCTTCATCCTCTGAAATGGTTTCTGATGCAAAACGGGAAAAGTTCTCCTGCTCTGTGGTGCAAGCAGGAAGAGCTGAGCAGCAGCTGATGTTACCAAGGCAAAGCTTCCTCGAAGACTAAAACCAGCTGCTGGCATGGGTGTTAACTGTCCAGGCAGCACAAAGATCCACCTCAGATTTAAGCCAAGGAATGAGAAGGAATGGATGCCTGAGGGAGGCAGAAAGCTCTCAGGCAGTGCAAAATGTGGGAACAGGAAATACATCTGGATAAACTGGTGCTCAGCTCATGTGAAGACATCAAGAGCAGGAACATTACACATAGTAAATACAAGAGCTGCGGAGCAGAAAATTCTCCTTCCTCAGGCAGCCACACAGCCTGACCCCACAGGAGAGGATTTAGCCAGTTTTCCATTGGGAAAATGCTGATTCCACTTCTGTCACCTCCCTTTCCTCTCCAGAGGCTGCAGGCACAGAGCTCTCCATGGGATCTCTGAGCTTCCCTGGGTGTGTATCCTGATCCTACAACTGCCTCTACAAAGTTTTGGGTTTATTGACTAAGGGCACAATTAGGGGAAGAAAGGAACCAGCCGCCCACACTGCTTCTGTCTCTCTGTTCTTCTGTCTCCCACAGAGGAAGGGCTCTGGCAATATTTATAGGCCTGTAATTTCCTGGAAGTTTATATAACATGAAAGTAGAAGAAGTGATAAAATATGCAGTTTAATTGCAAAACCCCCATGTACTAATCTCACTAATGTGCTAGATTAAAACTGCAAATGTGTGAGGCTTCAAGGTGATTACACATATTTAAAACAAATTTTCCTTCTAAGTGTCTCTAACCAAACTCATATTTTATGGTATCCTGGACCTTACAATTGAATTTTATTTGTTTCATTTTTATGAATGATATTGGAAGTATAATATTGTCACAAGGGATTCTCTTCCTCTGTGGATTGTTTCATGATGCAGGATTTCTATTAACTTCTCTCAGAATTCTTTGTCACACTAGGCTGCTTTAGTGGCTGCAAGCTCTATTATGTCACACTGGGCTGTGTTAATCACTCAAGCTGGAGTTTACCCTTTGTGTGGAGGGGGAGGACAAGGACTGGACATGTTGAAAATCTCCTAAAATTCTGTTTGGAGAACTTGGTACCAGCTGAAGACTCTGCATTGCTCCTGTGAGCTGCCAGCGACCCACATCACCTGCATTTCCTCACATTCTGGGGGTTTTCTATCCATGTAAAGACATTTGTCACAATGTTCTCTAACCCGTTTCCTAAAGAAAATTAATAAATTAGAGCAAGCAGTGTCTGATGGGGCTCTGCTAAAAGTGACCACAGAAGTTAACTCCAGTCCCAGAAGATTCTCTGACTGGTTCAACATCATGTACTCCAAACTGGAATTTTAGTGGACTGCTTAAAGCTAACTGTAAATCTGCTAAAATGCTGGCTAAACAGCTCCTCTGGAGGACACTGGGCTCTCTTTGAACAGTAATTGTTTTACAGATCTGCTGTTTATTTTCTTTGGGAAGGAGCAGGTTGATCCTTCTCACAGCCACCTCTTTATAACTCCAGTGGAGTAATTTCAGAATTTGGGATGGACAAATCCCAAAAGCTAGATTATTGCTAGATTATTATCTAGATTATTGCTAGGCTCCAGGATCATCTCAGTCTGGGATTAGGGATTAGGGTCCTCCAAAGGGCCCCTGGCTCAGGGGAGCACAAGAAATGGCCCCTTGACACACACTCAGCACTAGCATGTGGCACAGAATCATTTAATGGGAAAAGACCCTCAGGATCGTTGAGCCCCACTTGGCTTGGCTGAGAACCCAGGGCAAAACCTGTCCTCCCATGGGCAGGGGAAACCTGTCCAGGAACACACAGAGCAGCTCTGGAGCCTGAGCTCACCTCAGTGGCACCTCTGGGTGCTGGAGGTCACCCCTGAGGTGTCTTGTTCCAGGAATGAGGAACATTTATTCTCAAAAATCCCACCAGAAAGCTGATTCATTGCCTAAAAATCCCCCAAATCTTTAAACCCTCAAACTGCAGCCCCCCACAGGCCCCTCCACTGGGGACACACCTTGTGCATCCCCAGGCAGGACACGCTGAGCTGGCAGGAGCATTGACTTTGGGACCTGGGAGTCCTCCACAGCCCACTCACATTCACTGTGCACCCGTTATATTTAATGCTAGGAAGGGAAAATAATCTAAACATCATTTTGCAAATGGTAAGCTATTAAACTAGCAAATGATTTGAGACAAGAGCAACTACACGGGGTCAGCTTCTCTTTCAAACACTCTCAGGGTACATTGTGTGTAGCTTTGCCTCATGTAAATACCATGGCCTTGAGGTTTTTCCTTGTGGCTTTGTTCTTTCTCTCATTTCTGCAAGGAGGCAGAAGGAATAAATAGATGTTTTTATCGCCACTTTTTTGCTTTCAGAAAGTTCACATATTGCATTTTTGACATTATGTAAATTAAAAATCACCATGGCATTACCTGAAATAAACTATTATATCACTCCTTTCACGCTACTTTAGTTAAGATACTGTCAGCACTTCCATTACTAGCCCTTATTTCAAGGAGTTTCAGACTTAGCTGGCAAAAAGGTGGGGAATTCTCTTTATTTATTATTTTTAAGGGAAACTTCTAACACATTGCCATCTTGGGGGAGAATTTAATTTTCTTCAGATTTTAGGAATAAACTTCTTGTCCATTTTGTTTTTCAGAGGCTATGAGGGTACTAACCCAGTCACAGTTTGAACATCAGGTTGAGGATACCCCAGTTCCATGAGCACTTCCCTTCTCCATTCACTGTCCCAGACAGTGGCACAAAAAATTTTCAAAACCCAGCCTAGTTCTGGTGTTGGGGCACAGCTGTGGACACCTGGAGGGATAAGGGGAATCCTGGCACACAAATCTGTCACCAGTGCCTTTTAGAATGAGTGTTTGCATCCCTGCTCCCCCTGGCAGGCTGAACTCCACACACATCTTCAGGGACATACCTGCTTTCAGGAAGTTGTGTAGAAAGGAGAATAAATTTGGCCTCCATGTCAGGTAGAACAAAGAATAATGGGCTTAAATTACAGCCAGGGAGATCCAGACCAGATATTAAGATAAACTTTCTAACAGCAAGGGTAGTTAAACTCCAGAAAAGATAGCCCAGGGAGGGTGTGAAATCCCTACCCGGGGAGGTTCTGAGTACAGATTAGACAAATGTTTGACAGAAGTGACAATTTTGATGTTCCTTTGGGGCAGGGGATTATATCTTGATTTCCTTTCCAGCCCCGTTTCCTGCAGTGCTTTGGAAATCATTTAGAAATCAGAGGATACATATTTTGACGGATCCATCCCAGCCTGTGCAGTGCTGTGCTGTGGGACTCCTCACTGCAGAGTCTCCTTGGGATCCATGTGTAAAGCCATGAGCTTTCCCAGCCTGCCACCTCCCCTCTGCTGTGCCACTCTCCTTGGCAAACAGCACTGGGCTGGGCTGGAAAGGGTTATTCTTCTTGAAAAGTGGTATCTGTCAGGCAACAGGCTTCACCAGGAACCAGAAAAAGGCTTTTTTCTTTATTTTTTAATTGGTAAATCCTTTAACAGGTGAATCCCAGCCCCTTTCTGGTGGCTGCAGCCAAGAGCTCCACCGAGCTCTGCTAATGCGTCTGCCTTCCCTGGCAGCGCGGGGATGAGAGTCCAATTTGTGAGCCACAGGAAATTTCACAGGCAAAATGCAAACAGCCAATTTCAAGCTTTGTTTAGAAATATTTTCTGTGTTTCCTGCTGCTGCAAGGAACCAAGGAGGGGGTGAAAAAAAAAAACAACCCAAACAAGAATTCGCTCAGCCTCTTCAGTGCCACTCATTTTTCCGCCCCAGTAAAGCAAAATGCGAGCTGTAAACCTGGAGGGAGGCACAAGGTAAAGAGGGAAGAGCTGCTGCTTTGCTCTGCAGCCTCCTCCTCTTTCTCTTTCCAAGGTCTTCATGCCCCTTTCTTTTGCCTGTCATTTATCACCTCCCACACTATCCCAGTCCTGTCCTTCCCCAGCTAAACTTTTCAGGACCAAGCTTTGCCTCGCTCCTTGTCCCATTCATTCTCTGGGTCTCCAGCAGGGTTTCTTGTTTTGTCCTTAGCCTGATCAGAGCACAATCAGGCAATATCCCCCCTTTTCCCAGCCTAGGCTGGAATTACTAATTCAATAACTGCTGAGACAGTGTTGGCTTGTTGTAGCATTTCCCAAGGTACGTTCCTGCAGTCACATATTGCCTGGCTGGGAGCATGCAGGGATGGCCACAAAAGCAAATATCACAGAGAACCATATGTTTTAATTTCAGTTGGGGCAACTCCTTGGACTGTGAATCTCTCCATGTCTTTGGTCCTGTCACTCACCTTTCTAACCTCCCAAAAAGCAAACAGCATTTTCTTCTCCCACTATCAAGCCCCATTTTCACACATATTGAAGTTATAACCATCTCTACACCTTCGAGCTGCTTATACACAGATTTCATGTCCAGAATACAGACTCAGTTTTCCATAGTCATCTTTCCTATTTTTTAATCATCCCTAACCATAATGCTGGCAAGTACAGGGACAGACAAAAGGGACTCAAGGCTTCTAAAAAATCTGTGTATGTAGGCACATATATATTTTTCATTTTTGGATGTTTCTCTTAATCATATCTTGAATTAATGCAGGGCTTGTTCATTCGGAGCTCTCATTACCCTCTTAATTAACTGTGCACAGATGGAAAAAGTCGGAATTGCTTCACTCGAGTTGTTCTGCTAGTTTTAAAATGAGATGGCAGATGGAGGACAAGGCAGAAAGGGCTCAGCTCAGAGGTAGGAAACAAGTTTTCAAGCTGTCACAGAAACGTCAACAAACACTCCATCTGTTTATGAGGTGTACCAGGCAGAGGCAGTTTTAAGTGCCATCCGCAGACGTGAGTTCAAAGAATTCCAAACAATTAGCAGCCAAATGAAAGTTGCAGTTTTGGTTTGAGGTTTAGCAGGACGCTGTCAGTCTCGGTTGCTGACACTGGAGCAGCCAGCACAGCTCTCCAGGAATGTTCTCAGCACACTCAGAGTGTGGATTGCCTTGATAAGTCTCCATCCTCAAAGCTCTGCAGACAGACCCAGAGAAAGGACAGATGTTGCCAAAGGCCCCAAAATGAGAGAACCTCTTGAAAGTGATAAATAACACTCAAAGAAGCAACTGTGAGCTTGTTCCTATAAGCATGAGCCCTGAGAAAGGAAGGGTCCTTAGCTAAGGGCCCCAAATGCAGACAACACAACTTTCTAGGAAAAAAAGTCTAATTTCAACTTTCCATAAGTTCTCTATAGCTGGATGAGTTTCTGGAACTAATCAGGGTTAGCATTTGGGAAGTAGAGACAGTCAATGGCAACTGAAGGCAGGTAGACGAGGGCATAAAGGTAAGAAAAAATAAAATCCTATCTTCTCCTGTCTCAGAATACCCCTTGTTGAACTGCTCCAATGGGATATCAAATTGTTCTCCTGCTGGAAATGATCCCAATGATGGAGGGCACAGCATTTTGGAGAAGCAACAGTGCAGAGTTATTGGCATTTTACAGAAGGAACAGCACACAGTGAAATAACCGTGTCAGGGCAGTAACACGTTTGCTTTGGAAATTTAAATAACCAGAGAAGCCTGTGAGGAGCACATCTGCTTCCTGCCACTGCAGCCAGCCGCTGAGAGCAGGGTACATCTGTACCCAGGCTTTGTGGGTTTATAGATGGGTAGCAGACATGGTTATTGGAAGCTGAATTGCACCCTTGTGGATTCCACCTAGGTGGAGATGCTGAAAGAAATACACACACAGAGCACTTCTGCACAGCTTCTTGTGATATACTTGCTAATTCTTTTTCCAGTACGTTGAGCTTTTTTTTTTTGTGGGCAACACCATACGTTGCACTGATGGGAAGATCCAGGATCCCATCCACACACTCTCATTTCAAAACCAAAACTATGGACTTGACTTTTCCTCAAATTCAGAGGTATCTGGATCTGTCACAGGTTCAGCACTTTCCATACTCTTTTTTTTACAGTGAAGAATTTCCAGACACCACTTAAAAACTGCTCACCTGACACATGTTTACAAACAACACCCCCAACAAAAGCTGCAATAGAAGGTTTTCTATTTCCTCTTGATATGGAGCATATGTTTTTATTTATATGAAACCCCCAACTGCTTTTCCTAACTCCTCTCTAGCTCTCCACATGACTCTACACTATACAGTTAATTTTGTTTAGACCCAGCAGATATTTAGTTATTTTTGACCCAATTGGAAGGAACATACATGAGCCATGAATTCTGTCCATTCTGAGGGTGCACTGAGTATTATCTCCAGAAAATACTGAGAGAGAAGCAGACCAGGCTGCCCAGGCCTGTTCAGAGCCCTGCCAAAATTTGCTCTGCAGGCTCAGGCAATTTCATGTTGCTTTTGTGTGTGTGCAGCTACAGCAGCATTTTAAGACCAAGAGTGCATGTTTTGAGTATCAAAATTTCCTCTTTATTACACTTCAGTTCACATGGCAAAGCACACTCGGTGCTCAGAAGCTGAACTGCTTTTGGATAAAACACAGTCCTAATTCACAGATAATAGTCAGACCTTGGGACCAGACCAGAGGCAGTCTAAAATAACTCCCTTTAAATGATTGTACCATGGATACTGCTCCTTTACACCAAATGTTCTGCCCTCCACAGGTACCACACTACTTGGCAAGCACAGACACTGCCTCTGCTCTGCATTAGCCAGTTTTTCCTTGTGGGACTGACAGAAAGTGTGCCTTGTGATGGAAGGGAATATTTGAAACGTGATGAGATATAGGAGAGGTGGGATGCAGCTGGAGGAGTCTATGGAGGAGCTGGGCAGATGACAAGGCAGTTTGGGTCATATGGCCTGGAGTGCGTGTGCTTTATTTGGTTTTTGGACAAGGAGAGTTTTTGGAGAGTTAACCCCTGTCTGAACGAAACCATTAAAGGCTTTTTCAGTAGAGTGTGAAGATCCACGTGCCCAAGGGGAAACCATGATGTCAGTTTTGCCTTCAGTGCTGTTGGTACAGTGTGTGCTCAGCCCCCTGAGCACTGCCAGCCCATCAAATGGTGCTGGGGCTGCAGAGCTAATGGCCACTGGGAACAGGAGAACTGAGCCAGAATGTTTTGTCAGAGCAGAACCACCTCAGGTGACACTGGGACACCAAGGCTGCCCTCAAGGCACCGGAGAGGAACCCAGAAATATTCCAGGCCCTGTCAGAAAAAGGATGTGAAAGTGATTTTCTTCAGACTGCAGAAAAAAAACCCCCAACAAACTCTCAAAGCTTTTTCTGTAGAAATAAGGAGGAAAAAAACGGAGGAAGAAATAAAGGAGAAACTGAGATAAGAGCAGCAGCTCATCTCTGTGCATGTTCCCAGCCTGACAGGAGAGTACCCTTCCCAGGGGCTTCTTATCAGAGCCTCAGCTCCCTCAAGGTCACAGATCAGGGTAATTACACTCTGATAAGCACAGTCCTTGCTCATTTGCAGTTACATACCATGGCTCCTCATTTTCTGCTCTGAATACAGGGACAGAATCAACACCCTGCAGCACCTGCAATAGTCTGCACTCCAGACTGGTTGCAGTTCAAAGGAGCGAGGTGTAATTCTGGCACGTACACCTCAAAAAGTGCTTTAGTAGCTAAATAAAGGCAGGCAATGCCAGTGTTGAGAAGTCCAACACTATCCAGGGCTTCTTGTGGGCCCATCAGGGTAAATACTACAACCCAGATTATGGAAAAAGCCAGCACCCCCTGTAATAGTTTTTTTTCTGGTATTACAAAAATCCTGATGTAACCACCATGGAAACACCAGCAGTGACTGGAAAGGGAAAGGATGTGCTCATCCCCTGGGAGCTCTGCAGTGAGCTCGGGGATTCAGAATCCCAGACCCTCCATCCTGGGCTGCTCATATTTTTAGCAGCTCCCTGTGCAGCTTATGAATTGCTCCACCAAGGTGAATCCTTAATAACAAGTCCTGGGAAAGGTTCCTGTGTCCTCCCTAAACACAGGACAGCCCCATGGGAATCCTACACCAGACAGCTCCCCTGCCCCTTGGAGCACACAGAGGTACAGGCAAAGGACAGGATCCCCTCCTTAACCAACACCAGCCTCCCAGTTCAGGAAATATTCTCCCAAAGGAGTCTGAACAGCCCTTGGAGAAGCTGATCCCTGCTCTCAGCACAGCCCCAGAGTCCTGCAGCCTGCCTGGCCTGGAGGCTGGGCAAGGAAATCTCCCTGAGGCATTGCTGGGTCATGAATTTATTTAATGACCAAGCAGAGGACAGTTTTAGTTTTAGAATATTTTCCCCCATGCAAACACCTTTACTTTTTTCTCCTTTCTAAAAGTGGTACTTAAATCATCCCAATGAATAATAAGGATGCTTGCCAACCCCATTTAAGGCAATTTCCATTTCAGTCCCAATATTGTCCTCAAACATACTTTTCCCTTTATCTGTGGAATGGCCTGTTCTGCACAGCACCTTAAATAGAAAGTGCTATGCCAGCTAAATGCTGCCTTTCAACTATTACAATAAATATCTGACAGTGAGGAAAATAAGAAAAGAGGCAGGCGGGGACTGATCTGCTTTGTCACACGCTCCTGACTTGGCACCCAAAGCTGTGTCAGTCCATTAGCTGCTCTTAATTTCCTTGTTCTTTGTGGCAAAGGTGCCCATAATTGGTGGAGCTGCTGGAAATATCACATAAATGGGGTGGTTCACACTCAAGAACTGTCACTGTAATAAAATCCCATTTAGAAAATGTCCCCATCACCCAAGGGAAAAAGCCACCTCCCCCTGTTTGCTCCTGTAGGGATGAGTGACCCATCACCATCAGCCAGGAGAACAGACCTGTCTATCTCTGAAGGATGGTCAGAATTTGAAAGGGACATCAATTCTGATAGCCTGTAATCAGTTCAGACACAACAGATTTTTTTTTTTGGTGGGACTTTTCAGATTGGACAGAAGCCAAGGAAACAGAGATAAATATAAAACGGAAAACCCCCTCTTGCTGTGATCAGTATCATTAATGTATGTGTGCTTGAGGAAGGGATAGATGTGAAAAGAAATAAGCAGAGCTGCCCCGGGGAGACTTGGCACAGCAGGAGCTTGGTCACTTTACTGAGCAGTGCTCTCTCAGATTCAGACCCTCTAACTCATCTTCTCACCAGTGAGATGGAAAGAATTAGAGGGACACCTTAACTGGAATGTGGTACAGCCCTTTTAAATATATGGAACTTATATAAAGTTTTGAGTCTGAGAAGCAGCAATTTTAATTTTGAATACACTCCAAGTTTCATATGGAAAACAGCCTAATAATTTACTTTTGGACTGATCTTTTCATGGCACTCTCAGGAACCCTTCTATACTTATAATCCAGATGCTGAAACACCTTCCAAAACTGCTCTGCTCTAAATTCCATGGGTTCTAGGGCAAAAATGCAGCTCATTTTAACAACAAGACTTGTCACTCTTTAATAAATTTCCAGTAACGAGCAAGAACAAGCTGCATATGTATCACCAAATGTTTTCAGTGAATTAAGTTAACATTTTCAGCATGCCAGGATTAATCCCAACCTGACGCCAAACCTGGGGGTGGATGTCCAGGTCCTTGCCCATTTTCTGACCCTTATTTTGCCCAATTTTGCCCAGGAGCACAATACAAAACCCACCAGCAGATCAGGGTATGCTGCTGTGAATTCTGAGCATGCACTGACTCCTTCTTAAAAGGATAACAAGGAGGATTTGTGGTCAAGGGTTTGGTGTTTTGGGCCAGGCTGGTTAGGTGAGGTTTGTCACTGAAAGGGCTGGATTAGGAGTGTTTTGCAGCTGTGCTTCCTAAAATATTTACTCAGTGTCCACTGGAGCAGTTTGCAAAGCCATCAGCACTCAGTCTAATCTTCCTGAGCAGCCTGAGTGAGCAGTGAAATGAAAGACTTCAGCAAAGCCCTCAAATATCTGGTGAGATTAATCTTGTCAATTATAAACACCTCTTGACTCCGAAGTGGGTTGGCATGGGGAATTTGAGACTGGTGTCCTTTTTTGACAGACCCACAAAAGCCATTTCCCCCAATTATCACAGAAGAAAAGAAATGCTGCCTGGATGATAGAGTAGGAAAACCTGTAATGTCAGGGAGAAACAGCCTGCAGATCTGGGGTGGTGACAGGCACAATGTGTTTGGTAGCTCTCCACTCAAGCAGGAATTACTTCAGTGGGGAAAAGCTCTCCTGAAAAACAGAACATGCAAGGTAAAGTCTCTGATCTCCCAAAGGCTTCTACCTGCTCCTCAGACAGGAGGCTTTGTGGGGATATGGAAGGACAATGATATTTTCTTGGTTACAGAAGAAAACGGGTAAGGAACATCCTGCCTTTTGCCCACACGATTCCAACAAAGGCTAATCCAATAACCTGAGGAACTGCGCTCTATTTTTTAACCCTCTAATGAGTTCAGTCCTGTTATAGCCTTGCCAATCCACCAAGTGTCTGGAACTCATCTCCAAGCCAGGAGCAAGGCTAATTACCAAGAGCACCAGGTCCAGAGAAACGAGTAACACTCCAGACCAGCAGGTCAATCCAGCAAAGCACTTGAGCACACAGAGCCAGAACTCATCAATCCAACAGACCTAAAACATTACCAGTTAAGGGTGTGCAGGATGTCACACAGGGGCATTGTGATCAGGGAATATCATCTGACCCGACCAACTCTATCAACCTGACACTTGGGTGCCTCCCTCCTCCCCTTGAGCCTTGCAAGGCACAGTAAATTAAAAAGTCAGAGTGACACCAGGGAATAAAAAGCCCTGCAGTGAATCACGACATCAGCCCCTGGCTCTCAGCATTGCCTGCACCAGACAAATAAGCACCTCAACATTTCTCACAAGCAGCATCCTGAATTGGGGCCGTAAGCACAGCCTGAACAGTTGGTGCCAACTATTGTGATAGCTGGGATGAGCCAAGGAGAGCAGGAATCTGGCTTGAAACCAAGCACAGGTTCTGAAGATTAAGACATTTTAGATAATGAGAAGGTGTAGAAAGAGAGAGCAAGAGAAAGGTACAGAAACAGCAGAATGGAAAAAACAGGCAGTGGGATGTGAGACTTCACAGGAATTCACAACAGGACAGGCTATGGTGGTTACTGTGCTCTATTGTGAAGGGCCACAGCAGGAGCAGCAGCAGAGGGAAATTCTCCTTTGCAGCATCGTTGACCTCCCTTCCATGAAATATTCCCCTTTTTGCCAAGGTGCCTCTGGCTGTAACACTGTAGTTCATTTGTGCCTCCTTTGCAAATCATTATGTCTTTGTGATGGCCTGAGTCAAATAAGGACCTTCACACTACCAATAATCCCATTTCTCTGCAGGATGAGACGATCCAAAAAACACAGTTGGGTCCCACAATCTCTGTGTCAGTAGTGTTGTAACTTTTTTTTTTAGTCGACCTAAAATATCTGTCAGTTTAGCACCCCCTCCTCCTATGCAAGGGGTAGCTACCATCACAAGTGGTGTCACTGATACTCTGCTGCTTTTGACTCTTCACAGCACACACATAAAACCAGGTCCCCAAAACCTCACTAATCTCATCCAAAGGTGTTTTCTCCTTTTGACAAACTTATAATATAAGATATAACTGAGTTTTACTCACACAGATGCCTGTCCCTCCCATCTTAAAAGCAAATTGCTATTCAGGGCTGCTAGAAAGTAGCAGATGAAGAGGACAGTGATGGATGATGCACTATAAAACACATTCCAGCATAGAACCTTTGTTCCCCTGCTCCCCCTCCTACCCCAGCACAGTGTGCAATAATCCACAGCAGGTCTTTGTGCAATTTGAGTTTTCCACTGGCTCTCACTGCCTTTTACAGTATTTCTGCAACAGAAGACAAGCATGGCTTCAGGACAGAGGCAAGAAGAAGAAATGTAATATTATGGAGTAATTGAAGCTGGGAGGACCTCTGCGGGTCAGCTGGAGCCACCGGTGACTCAAAGCAAGGCCAGCTTCAAAGTTACATCAGATAAACTGGCAATAGTGATTATTTAGGACCCCTGTGGTCTGTTTGCATAAAGTCAGCTCAGGCTGGCTTGTTCTATTCTGCCCTTAGCCTTGCTGAAGTCAGAGCACCTCTTCATCCCAGAGGGCTCCTTCTTGTTTCTGAGACACTCTCAGCTCCAAAGGAACACCGTTTCCTAAAGGACTCCAAATTTAGAGAGTCTGTTCAGAGCAGGGAAAAACAAAACCAAACAAAGCATCAACAAAGGGAGGAAGACTGAGCCAAAGCCAGCAGGCAGGACCAGAGTGGAATCATGGATTTGTACAGCTCCCAGTTTGCCACCAGCCCAGCACACATCCTTCTCTCCCAGCAACACCCAGCTCCATAAAACACCAACATTCCAGCAGAGAGCCTTTCCACTGACCAGAAAGCTTTGCAGACTCACAAAAACTGTAATCCTGTTTCCTCTGGTTGTAGTTTTTGGTCTCCACCAGCTCAGGGCAGACCAGAACAAGGCACTCCCAGATGAGAAGGTCTGCACCCAACTGCAAGGCTCCCCCCACCGCTGACAGCACTCGGTGCCTCCCCCCTCACAGGAAAGGAGCTAATCTAATTAGCACCTGGAAACAGCAGAAAGGAGGTCACTTGCTTCCTGTGTAAAGCTTGATTTTGTATAATTTATTTTTTTACATTTTCTAATTGAATGAATATTAATTAACTGGAGTTTAATGCAGAAGATGAAGACATTAAATTCTCATTAACAAACACCAAGTCCTATTCATCCCCAAACACTTCACATCTGCAGCATTAAGTTATCAAAGGAAAAATCTGCCATGATTTATGTCATTTTCTGGTGGAAAAGGCGAGGCAATGAACCTGCTTTATCAGCTAATTACCTGCAGGGTGACACGTGGCTCTCTGGGCACCCAGGGATGGCACGTGGGTCCCACTGGGGCAAAGCCATGTGGTTTTCTTGCCTGCAGCACCATCCACGGAGCTCCAAATAACCTGGAACAGGGAGCTGGAAAACAAACCTGGCCCACCTGTGGCAGCATGTGGAACTGACTGAAATGGGCACTGGGGAGGTGAGCACAGCAAGGTTTCAGAAGTGGTGGGAGTGTGGATCATTTCTGCCACAGGCAATGAGCCTCCCTGCAGGGCTGGGAACAAGGAATTCTTCTGGGCTTAGCCTAGGGAATTTGAGGAGGCTTTATTTGTTATTCCACAAATTATTTTTTCCAAATGTTGCTATTCACAAATGTTATTATTAACCACGTGTAGTGATTAAAATGTCACCCCTTGGTGGACCATCCATTCATTAGGCACGGGGTTGTTTCTCCTCCAGCATGAGGATGATGAGGGGCAGTAACTCTTTCCCCACTTGCAGAAGGTTCCCCCTGCCTGCTAAATCAGCTGCAGGTATTATGGCCAGAGCCCCTGAGCAGGGGGATGAGGGATGAGCCCAGGCTGCTGGCAGAGACTCCCACAGCTCACCCAGTTTCTCCTGAAGGGAGATGTGTCAGATCCTTCACTGGCTCAATTTACTTTAAACACAAACACGGGGAGATGTCGCTGTGCTTCAGAAAGTGGAGCATAGACAGAATGCACTAAAAGTGTCCCAAAAAGTTATTCAGTGATTTTTAAAGGTGTTTCTTCCTTGTCATGCCATTTATAATTTAATTAGTGGCAGGTTGTCATGCAATAACTATAAACTATAGATTTATGCACTGGAGAAAAATAGCGACCTCATTCTTAAAGCAGCAGAGCTTGCTCCCCCTGAGCTGGTGGATTTGCCATCTGCTGATAGTTCCCTGGAATGTCACCTGTTCAGTTAAGTATATTTATATAAATGAAACAGCATATCTTCATCACTTCCCCTCCCCAACTATGATTTATTTCAGCGGGTTTTACATTTCAATAGCGTTTTCATTTCTCCAATAGAAATCTTTTGTGCTTGTGAAACCTGATTTTATATCTGCAAGTAGACGTTACAGTAAAAAAGTGGCAACAGCAATCAACTATAAATCATGGAAATAGCCTAGAGAAGTAAGTCTGAGAACCAAAACAAGAGGTGACAGTGGAGACATTTAAAAGCTGAGAGAGAAAAACAAGTCTTGTGAAGCTTTTTCCACATCAACAGGAATTCAGTGAGCTGGTGGAGAGGCAAGGAAAGGAAATCTGGAAATGTGGGTAAAAAGAAAAGCAAAGGCAGCCCAGCCTCTGTGCTCTGCCAACCCAGGTCAGTTGAGGCAGAAAATGGAGCTGTTGATAACAAATAGGAGACTGGCACACAAACAATATCCTACCTTGACACTTGGAAACCTGAAAAAGCAAAATTCCTCTGCTGCACTGCTTTGGGGAGGACAAAACACAGAAGTGATTTAACCAGACTCCAGTTTCCCTGATGGATCTTACGTCAAACCCCAACTCGTGAGAAATACACCCAACACTAACACACAGTGGGAGCCCTGAGGGCAGAGCAGGCTGGTGATGGGACTGGAAACATCCAGATCCTGGAGGGAATGATTTTCCTTGGTGTGGGCACAGCAAGAAAGCCAAAACCACTTTTAGACACCAAACCTATATTTTATTCAAACCCAACCTGGACTTTTTAGAGTTAGAGTGACCTTAAAATAAGTTGGAATTTAAGCTTCCTTAAAGCTCCCTCACTGTCAGGAACTTTATCAGCTTCTGCCAACTCCACTCACACCAGTTTTTTACTGGGCAGTGCCCCTGCAGCATTTGGGCTCCTCTCACACATGGCAAACTCTGCTGCCCAGTGGACAGTACAGCTTTCATTGGAAAAGAATTAAATTTGGCATTAAACTCAGAAAAAGTTATCCCTTCTTGGTCAAAATGAAAAATCCTGCCCAGATGAAAACATTTATTGAAAAGGATCTAAAAAAATTACACCAGAGGACATAATCCCCCCTGAATGTGTTTTCCTGTAAAGGAAGTTTCCCATGAAGCAGAACACCCAACCCCTGCCCAGCTCCCCCTGCTCTGCTCCCAGTGCTGTGACATGACACTGAGCAGTGGTTCCCCCACCTCTCTCTGCTTGGCTTTAATGAAATATGAACAGCCTGAAAAGAGCCTGTTAGCTCTGGCAACGTAATCCCTGCTCCTAAAAACCACATCAAAGTGACTGTGCACTTGGGCTTGCCATCCCCTGCCTGGATGCAAACACAGGCTGGTGCTTCCCTGTGTCAGGATTTCACGGGACATCTCAAGAATGTTGCTGCTGAACTGAAAGGCAGTGAAGAAAATAAAAAATAAATAAAGATATTCACTGCTGTAGTCTCACAAAGGCAATTGTATGATTCAAGGACTCACTGAAGGTCAGCTGCTGCAAAAAAGAGCTGCTAGGAAAAGCAAGCTAAAATCCCATCATTAAATGGACAATTTGCCATCTACAAAACTACCAGCCCACTCTGGAGTTTTGGTGATAAATGTGCAGGATTATGATAAGAGATAGAGGTTTGTGGTCTTCACGAGGTGAGAGATCCTGCAAGAGCCAGTACCAAGCAGAGTTTTATTTCTGTGGGTGGATGAGCAAAGTAGCCACCACGTCCCTCAGGGCTGCAGAGCAGAGAGGAAAGGGTCAATAAGGAGTTTGCTGAGGGCAACCAAAGGATGCACAGACCTCCTCTGCTGAAAAAAACAGTGGTTGGAAGGACTCTGACAAAGCCTGTGGAAGAAGACCAGGGGATGAACTCAAGGCAGTGAAAACACACTTAATGGGTGTGAATATATGACATGGTACCTGGTGTCAGTGCTGCACCAAAAGTGAAATTATTGCAAGAGAAGAAAGATTTTTTTTATATGGTGAATATAATTCCAGGAAAATATATATTTTTTAAAGACAAATAGAACATGTGATCTTTTTTAAAACAGGGTTTAATAAAGCACTTCTGCAGCTGAGTCCTCAAGAGATGAAAAGAAATTCTGAAAATCAAGATTCAATTCAAACGACAGAGTAAACCCAGTTTCGTGTTTTCACAGAAAACTTTTTTCTTTCAGCAGAAGGAGGGGGAGTTTTGAATTTTTTTTTCATTTCAATGTCTCTGCCATTAAAATGGAATATTTAAAAGCAGAATTAACAGCACGTCTGTTAATCATGACACCTTGAACGTTTCCTTATCTCATTTTGTTTTTTCATAGTACATCTCTTTGCCTCTAAATTTCATCTGATTTTTCTGCCTGGGTTGTAAACTCTTCACAGCAGGGACTGTTTTCTTATAATGCATTTGTCCAGCACCTCAAATGTTGTGAACATAATGTGATGTGAATAATATATGACACTCCTCTCCCGAGCAAAAGATAAAACTCAGAAGCAGAAGCAGATGATGATGGCTCTGTGATAGTGAAACAAAAATTCAAGACAAACCTCACTGCAGCATGAGGTCTCCATTGTGGCTCATGATAGTAAACGCCAAATGGGCTTGACTGTAACAGAGATGATCTCTAAATCATTGCAGGCTATGCAATTGCTGCACATAATGCTCCTAAAAAAACCCAACCCCAACTCTCCTCCATCTAAAAAGTGGAGATCAAAATTTTATTGGAGTTACCTCCTGCCAAGAATAGCAGAGAGCAGCCTGCAGACAGCATCTGCTCATGGAGAAGAGAGCAAAAACATCTGGGAACAGGAGCTCACACCTCCACCTGCCTCACCTGTGATAATCCTCAACAAAGGAAGGGATAACACAGGTTTTATAGGAATGTCTCTGTCCCTGGAAATAGGATTTCCTCTCAGGCACCACATTCTGAGGAAAAACAAGGGAAACTTCACCTGTGTGGGATTTTCTCTGTTCCCATCTCACACCCAGCTCTGTGTGCCTTTCCCCCCCCCTCTCTTCATGGTTCCTCTTGTGTGAAATCTTTTCCACCATGAGCAACCAGTCTGGCTCCCCACACCTCTGTCATCTCTTTAGAGAGAAAAGTACCCCTAAGAATCAGGAGAGGTACTGCTCCATCTTCCTCTGACTGGGAATCAGCCTTGCTCCTGCTCCTACAAACTCACACCTTGCTGTCCAGCCCATCCCTTTATGTTTAAAGTGGAACACAAGTGAGACTGACTCAGAAATGTTGCAGGGGACTTTGTTGCAAAAGGCAATGACAGCCACGGATAGAATTTTTAACAAAAGATGGAGGACAAAACAGATCTCCAAATGCAGCACAGAGCTGTCATTTAGCAAGGATAAATGACTCCATGATACCTTGAATTTGTCCTGTTGTCTAATTCTGAAAAAAAACCCGGATGACAGCAGTTCTAGAGTCAGTGTTTGGAAATACACAACAAAAGGAAAAAGTGTTATTAGCACTGGAAATGTACTCTTAGCTCGGATTTCCTTTTCAACACCCAGCTTGTTCATCTCACAGCTCAATGAACTGTTAACAGCACATATTTCTTCTGTTCCAGCAGCAAGTCCAGTTACTTTGGTTCCTGCTAACTGCAGACAGATGAGAGTCAGCCTTCCTGGGGGGACGGGAGGGGCAGAGGGGAACGGGGCTGGAGGAAGGGGAAGAGAGGCACGAGGTCTCAGCAGAGAACTGGCAGCGTTGTGGAGTTACAGGTTGGACTTGGAGGTGTTTTTCAGCCAAATGCTGCAGCTTTCTGTTCTTGTGTGAACCTTTCTGCATTCAGGTGTTTTTAAACCGAGCCAATCCCTTGGCAGTCAGTAAGGTTGGAGAGCATTGTGCCAGTAGCTAAATTGTGGGATGCTGATGTGGGTTTCATGTTATGAACCAGACATATTTCCCAGTCCTTCAATAGCCCAATCCATCCTCCTTTCTGGAGACCAGGAAATGTCTTCGTCCAGTTGTGCATAAATACAATAAGGCAACCGCCACCCATAAAAAAATTTTCAGATTCCCCAAGTTAGAATGAAGCCAGTATTCTGTAAATAAACAAGAAGTTACAGCTGCAAATTACAGCTGTAAGTAAAAAGTTCACAGTTTAAGTAAAGATGTAATGCTTGCATAATCTGTATTCCCTAATATTTTTATTTTGCTTTTATCTTCCATCCTTTGCTGCAATGTCCTGTGTTACATGTGTGGTTGAGCAATGAGAACATGGAGAAATTACCCATCTAGTCAGGTGGAGAAAGAAGAGCAAGGGAAGTGTCCCGGAGGGTGGACTTTCATATCCACCCCTTGTCTGGGGTGGTTCCAAAAACACCAGACCTGGGGGAAATCTACTTTGTTCCAGGGATGCCAGTTGTGGATTTAGGCTCTGGCCTCAGTTCTTATGCAGAAAGAAAATCCAGAGGGGTGAAGATGAGAAAAAGGGCCAAGAGTTTGGTGTGCCTTCTTCTAGCAATAATGCAGATTTTTTTTCAGTGCAAACTCTAATCTGTTTGACAAGAAATGCTTGCTGGACACGAATGGGGGGTAAATACAGAAGGTCTGAGCTGACCCTGAAGGGATTCACAGGTGTAGTCAGCCTCTGGTTCTGATCTTTTCTTCTAACTCTCCCTAATTTCCTGTGAAAACATTTGCCTTCTACGCCCTAATCTGGGAGTGTTATTTATGGGAAAATATGAATGAACCTTTTTTTTTTAAATGACAGCTTCGGTCATGATCCACTGAACTGTCTTCTCTTTGTCAACACAGTCTGCCTTTTCCTTTCACAGGCCAATTCCATGGTTTTTATGTCACTAAGCTGGGAAAGAGGTGGCTAATCTTCTATTTTTGATCACTGAGCTGAAAGGATATGTTGCTAACACCCTACCCCTCTGTTACAGTGACCTTTGACTGCAGCTCTGTGCAGATGATGGGATTCAGCCTCGTGTGGGAATTGGGAAAGTTAATATTTTTTCCTAAACATTAATTCCTCACACATTTCCCCCAGGAAGAGAGAGAGAAAAAGGAAGAGGCACTTAGCATTCAGGAGTGAAAAAAAAGAAAAAAAAAAAGATGAAATCTAATGAATTCTTCTCCCTCTCAGGGGTTAGAGAACAGTTCAACATTTCTGATTAAGGACAAGAGAAAGGTGGCCTTGTGTGATGGTGCTGCCCTTCTCACACAGGAGTGTTCAACATGCTGGAGGATAATCAAGAGAATAACAACAGTAGCAGCAGGCAAGAGGGTTGGACTTGTCATCTGCCTCGGCTCCATGCAGTTAGGTCTCAGTAAAGATGACTTGTTAAAAATCTAACTAACGTATCAAGGCTCATTGGGTTTCGCTAAGCTCCTACCTCTGTAATCACCATTTACCAAATTAGAATAGGGGGAAAATGAGCCACTTCATCTCTGTGTCATATAATGAACTTTTTTGTGTGTACCAGAGAGGGTGATTGCCGCTAGGTATAATTATTATAATAAAGATCAGTACAAACTCAAGTTAAAAAGGAGTTGTAGTTATCGAGGCCACCAGTGCGACTCAAATGGAACCAGTCCCTGTGTCGTGCACAGATGAGTCCAATCCACCAATCTCAACCATTTTAACATCCCAGGAAAGCCAGAGCAATGATCCTGTCCAGTGTTTGCTCATCTGTCTAATGTAATTCAGATTATTGATTCTATTTGATGTGAAATCCACTGATTTCGCTCCATGTAATCAAATCAATTAATCCCATCAACTCCAGTCCAATCCATGTGCACAATCTAGTACATCTGACAGTGATCAGCTGGCAGGCAGAGAACAAGACAGGCATAGAGATAAATAATAAAAATCAATACTTTTATAAATAGCACCTACAGTGCACTGGGTGTTTTGCACACAACTGTAAAAAGCAAGCAGCTTCATGTTCAGCCCCCACGCAACTTGCAGCTACACCAAAATTAGAGACTGATTTGTATATATTTTGGTTGGCTGGGGTGCCTTTCCCTGAGTTTTTAGGCTATGGCTGGTTAGGGCAGCTCAAAATGGCCTTTGGGATAAATTTTGAAAATAATACTTTTATGATCCAGAAAGGACTTTGATATGGACCTGTGAAAGCAACTGGGTAAAATTGGTGTTATCCAAGTTCTCTTGCCCTCTAACACAGATGAACATCTCTTTCCTCAGCATTAATAGGAAGTCCTTTATTTCAGAGCAGAACATTTCACAGATGAAGGGAGAATGGTGCTTTATAACAGACTTGAGGAGTTCATTGGAACAAGCTGTGGCTTTTTTCTAATTGAAGAGAGGAAAGCAGCCCCAGTTAAAGAGATCTGCCACTCATCTCTCCCCTGCTTCCTGGACACGTGAGACTCAAACACAAGCACCATAAACAACCAAATAAAAAACCTCAGAGGAGCCTTTTAAAGTTGGTAGGGTCAGCAGGGTGTATCTGTTGTGTTGCAGACTGACCTGGCCTCAGCCCCTGGCTCCACATACTGCTTAAAAAATTATTTCATATAAAATACAGTCTCAAAAAAAACCACCAAAAAACAAAAAACCAACCAAACAAAACCAAACCCAAAACCCCAAATAAAACAAACCAAACAAACCAAAAAAAACCCCGAAGACACCGGAAAAGCCACAGTATAAATGAGTCACAATTCCATTCGAAGCCTGTTCTCTTGTCCCTTTCAGAGTATCTTTCCTTTAACTCTGTGATTAATAGTATTATGTACTGATAAAAGATCAGGGAAGTGGGAGCTGCACTCCAGCTTCTAATCTGCTCAGAAGGTTTTGATGCTGCTGCTCCTGGTATTTTGTTTGCTTCTCTCATGTTTGTTCCATGCTGCAGTGCTGGAGAAATTTGAGGTTAACATCTCAGATAACCTACAAGAACATGGGAGAAAAGAATCCTGTCCCTGTGCAATGCAGGAGAACAGGCCAGGATTTGCTTCAGGCAAAGTCCAAATGAGAGGCTCCCAAGGGACAGAAAATAAAGTGAAGGCTGCCTAGTTCAAATTTTCTGTCACCTGTTTGGCTCCACTGAAAAACCCTGGGCTTGACAGACCTGCTGTAATTTTCTTTCAGATCCAGGACTCCCAAAAAACTGTTGTCCTTCAGTTCCTTTGTGTGTCCTTCAGTTTTCCTGTTTTCCCCATGTGGACATGCAGCGTTTTTTGCTCATGTTTTTTTAATTATATTTTATAATAAGGTCAAGAAATTATGTATTCTGGCCTTGATGGGAAGAGTGTCTCAGACTCATTGTTGCAAATTGTTGTGAATTAGGGTGATACCAATGCTAATTGTCTTTTCCTTGCTTCACTGACTCTTTAAATAATTGCCCTCCTCCTCGGCCACTTTTTTCCTTGCACCTCTGAGAAATTTGCACCTCAACTCTTATCAGTCTCCTTCCACCCAACCAATGTAAAGTACATTGTGGCCACTAAATCCAATTAATCCTCCCAGCACTCCCCAGTGAATAAAATTAGCTACATTTTCCAGCTGGGTGGTCAGGGGTGCAGGCAGCTTTCCCAGCAGTGGCTGCATTATCTCTCCTCCTCTGAAAACCTGACCTGCCTCGTGAGTAGTTGGGTCTTTGGAGAAATGAGGGACTTCAGCTGCAGGGAAACTCAGGGTGAGGGATGGAATTGGCAAACCACGGGGGAAAAAAATGTATTTTGGTGACGCCCAGAGCTGAGCTGAGTTTGAGTAATTCTGTCCCCTGTGAGGGCTGATGGGATCCATCCACATCCCATCTTCAAACACACAGAGAGAGAGCACCCACCTGCAAGGGCCACCTCAAAAAATAAACACAAAAGATCCCTTTTATCTATCACTCCCATTTTTATAATAATGTCACTATCATTTTCTGCAGGACTGCACATCCTTTGCAAGATGAGTGGAAAATGAGGTGTTGAGCTTTCATTCAAACAATTAGCTTTGCTCCTTTCAGATCCTCAATATTGGATGCAATAGCTGCTTGCAAGTGAGCTGAAGGAGTTTTTTTTTTCCTCCTTAAAAAATAAAAGTTAGTCCCCATGACCTGCAGACAACTTTCTCAGTTTCTGTGTCTTGAGTATGTTCACGTTTGATTTTTAAAAACTCTCCCAAGCGATTAGAAGTCATTGTGGGCTAATCAGCCAAGAAATTTAAACATAAAGTTTGCTGAAATCTCTCCTTAAAGTACAGCCAGAGCATATTTCACTTTTATTGCTCTGAAATATTTACGTATATTTGAAGTACAAAGATCCAGATTCTCTGCTGGCACAAATCTAGATGATGTTTCTGCTTTTATTATGATACACAACTTGAGGGCTTGGCTCTCTATTTTATGGTCTGTCCTCTTTTATCACAATATTCTCTATTTTTTGCACAAATCTTCCAGTGAATGGAAGGGATGGGAGATGGCTCAATACAAGCCGGTGAGGTTTGCAGATCCCCTGGGTGTGTTATTATGTTATCATTACTTTTATGTTTGGAAAGCTAACTCAACTAAATGCATGAACTCCAGAAAGGGGTACTTTGGCTTTGGAGATATTTAACCTACTGGAACCCATTCCAGTCTCACTGAATCAAATATGACTTTAAAATGGATAAATGCTCGCAGGGTACATAACAGCTTCTGTTGTACAGCATGGAAAAAAAGGGGAAAGGTGCTTTTGATACCCTTGTGACAACTTTACTTCAAGCCAAGGAATGCTCTGCGTCATCCAGCACAAATTTCTAACTCAACCATGCACTGGACCATGCTGATAAAACAATTATATGGGAAGTGTTCATGTGTGGAAATAGGATGCTCAACAAAATCAGCAAGGAATTTGACTGGGCTCATAGAAGGTGGAGAAGTGTTGCTCCAGGTAATGCACTGCCCCCTCATGAGTTTATTACCCTTAATGGGAAGGAAAAACAGAAATTAAGTGGGAATGGAATGGCCTAACAAAGGTGCCTTTCTGTTCTGCATCCCCCTGGGCACAGGTGGAATCACCCCATCCATGTGGGGCAGTTGTGCTCCAGGTGGATGCTCAGGATTTTTGGGAACACAGAGGCACGTGGAGCACTGTCAGCCTCCAGGGCACTTTATTTATGTTGTTCATGCATTAAATGATACCCTACTAACCTAGGAATAGTTATGGGGGCTTCAGGGCATGCATAATTTATTTGTAGCCAAAGCCCAAAGGGAAGGGTAAGAAGATGGATGAGAGTTCTTTCAGGGCATTAGCATGGATTTGTTCAGTTGTTACTGAAACATCCCATGAAGCTTCATCTCAGCTAAACCCTTGGCTCCAGGCACATGGGACACAGGAACACTGCACTACACGTGCTACAATCCATAAAACATTTTCTGGCATTTGAAAACTAAATCCTATAGTTCAAAAGGCCAAAATCCACAAAACCTTCAATTTGTCAGGGGAAGGAAAGTGAATGAGGCTGAGGCAATCAGCAGGTTCTTAGATTTCTGCCACAAAATGAGAGAACTAGTTATTTCTTTTGCTTCAGGAAGAGCAATTCTCATGTTTTAAATTAAGCCTGCAATTAAATAATTCATTGACCTGATCTTTGCTTTCCATCACCATGAATGGACAGGTGCTCTGAGATCTGTTTTCAGGAAAAACACAATATTAAGAAGAAAAACACAATATAAGTAAAACAGAGCAGGGGGATGAGAGGAGGGTGGCCACAAGCACCACCACCTTTGTCACCCAGTATGAACTTCAGCAGGACCCTCCTGCTGGGACCCCACACATGGAGCATTGGGTGTCCTGGTGTGGATTTGTCTCCATGTGAGTTCCCCAAAGCAAGGAGTGGGTGAAGTTTGTGGAGAAATGACAGCAAGACGACAGGGGGTGGATTACAACTGTGAACAGCAAGGGCTTTTCATTCCTTTCATCCTGCCAGACATGCTGTCCCTATTAAAAGCTAATGTTGGGAAATCATCTGTTTCTCTGAAGCTCACTTTGAATCTGGTGGCTGGAGCAGGAAATGTGGTTTGTGCAGTGGCTAGGGGGCACGAGCTCCTGCTGCTGTGGTCAGTGGGAAGGCCATGTGCTAATTGTTTACAAGCCCCCCCACAACCCAGTGCATTCATTTAAATAGGATTCCTTGTCCTCTCTGTTTGAGTGCTCTGTATCTCAGGCTATCTCCTTGATAATCCTTTTTAGATTAGTGTCAGAGCCCCAGATGAAATCCATGCTCATTCTCTTGCCACGTTTACCAGGCTGATTTCCAACACTGTTTCATATGGATTAGGCAGAGCAACTTAGTGCTCATATGTTTTTCAGTGCATCTCAGTACCTCATGAAATTACATTATAGATTCACTGTATAAATAGAAGACTGAACACAATTACAGTCCAAAAGCCCCCAAGCGAAGGACTAGAATCTGAAAGTAGATGTGACCAGATCTTGCTGTGTGCAAATATCTCAAAATAAATTGGTTGCACACTTGTGTATTTAATCTCTGTTTTCTAAATTTCCTTTTATTATTTATTTTTTACGGGGAAAGAACCTTTTTTTTCACTGTTGGGCAGAAAGATGAGGGAAGGCAGGTGCACATTGCCATTATAGTCAGGTCAAACCAAGGGTGTCAGTGGTTCAACTCACCTGGGACATAAACCAAACTTCATAAAGGTCGTTCAAAGAGAACTTCCCATTGCTTTTTCAAGGTCGTGGCATTTTAATCACAGCTGTTATCACCACTCCCTCACAGAAGCCTGGAAAAAATTGGGTTGAAACGGATGTTTGGGTCGTATCATCCAACCAGCTCAAAGCAGGGCCAATTTTGAAATAAGTTCCATCCACAGGAGGATTAAACTGGCTGAAGTGCTGTAGACACGGGGTGAATCATCACTGGAGAGAGTCACTGAGCTTTTTATTGCTGGCAAATATAAAAGGTTTGGGAAGGAAATGAATAATATTGGGGTGTGCGTGCCTGAGCACACAGGAGGTCACACTGCTGGTGGAAAACTGGGGTTTATACCAGCCAGGGTTGTGCTGACAGATCCACACATTTGAACTGCTAATGGATATTTGAAATTCCATTGCTGAACATCATTTGGCTTGCAGTTGTTGCTGGGAACACAGGCCTCTCCCATTGATGAATATAGCTCCCTGAGTGGAGATTAGCAGAGACAGCTATCGTTGGGCCTGTAGGTGAATGGATTACCCTTGATTTAATAAGAAGTAACAGGCCATTATTTCCAAAGCTACAGGATGGAAAATGACATCTGGATTCTGGATGTAAACATTATTTATCATGTCGGATGCTTTGCTGTTCTTGCCAGTAGCCCATGCTCTGCTGAGGCTGTTATTTCTAGGGCAAATGAATGGTGAGTGCAGCACAGATGTATTCAGATTTATCTGGTGCATCTGAGTTCTGTGCTCCTCAGTACAGCAGTGAATTGGCTCAGCCTGGAGCTGGGCACTGCTGGTTCTCTGGCCAGGGTGATGGGACAGGCCCTCAGCTGGTGTCAGGTGGCCCCAGCCCAGGGGTGGCCCTCCAGGAGCTCTCCCATCCTGTGCTGGCTTCTCCTGCCAATCTCCATCCAGAAATACTGGGATCAAAAGCAAAATGAGATGAGAAGAGAGAAGCTGCCAAGCTGGAGTTCAGTGTCCTGGCTGTGATGAGCAGAGGGCTAAATGACTTTTGCTATCACATACATTTCCACCTCTGCTTTTTGGAAGAGTAGAAGAGCTGGAAGGTATGTCCATAAACCCCACCAGTGTTTGTTTGCACTGAACACCCAGTGAACTTACTGTGCTGAATGTTTACAGTAAGTTCTGTGCAGCCCAACAGCTGGAAGGCCTCAAGATGGTAGATCACATTGTATATTTTATATAATGTATATATATATAATAAAAATAAATGTATAAACATATAATTTTATATATTATATATTCTGCACATATTTCTGACCTCACATAATGGTAAATTAAATTGAGGCAAACCCTTTCATGTTCATGGGAGCTAAAACTCTATAGAATCTACCCTAGCTTGGGTAAGCCAAGAAATTCACCAAAAGAGGTGGCTGATTTTTCTGTTCTGTCAAAAAAAAAATCTTTAATAATATTGAATTGTTGTTACAATTAATTTTATTCTTGCTTTCTTCACTACCATGCAAAAAGTTTAATGATACATTGACTTAATGCAATAATTTCTCCTTCATTTCTTCTCTTTTCAGCAGCAAATTCAGGAAGGAAAAAAGAAAGAATAAGGGATAAAGAATAAAAAACCATACAGACAGCATGAATTGCAGGCTTAATTCAGATGCAGACGTAGAAATAAAATATTGTGCAGGACTTTTCCAATAACAGTTAAAAACATTCTGCAAATGAAATTAATATATTTTACATTTCTTCAATTGCAAATTTTCAAGAGGTCGCAGAAAATTTTTGAAGCTGGCCCTATTATGAAATAATGAAATGCTGACAAGCACCTTGAAAGTGACATTCTGCAAGAATATCTTGCTGCTGTGGCTCCTGAAGCAGATAAATCAGCCTCTTGGTTAAAGTGTGTTTGGTGCTGGGTTAACTCTTGTGCCCAGTGGCAGTTTGTGTGTTCAGGGTTTGGTGCTGGGCAGAGCAGAGGATTGGGAGCAGATCTTTACCCAGGCCTGTTCCTTGTCTCAGCACACAAGAAGTGCTGAGTGACACGTTCCTGGATGTGATTTCCCACAAGCTCTGCCTGTGAGGCATGGTCAGGAATTATGGTCAGGAATTACAGGTAGTTCAGGACGTTTTTGCTCAGGGGTGATGAACTCTGCATGTGGCACCCCTGCAATCCCACCATGGCTGTTTCCATTGTACAGAAACACATCCCTGAACACCCAAATGCCACCAGACTGAGATAATTTATAACAGCACAAGCTTGTGTCCCCCTCCCCCTACAAGTATTACTGTCTGTGTAGTAATGAATACATTGATTTTACCATTTTTTATCAAATCAGTTGTTTCAGAGATAAATGTCCTTCATTTGCAGTTATTAAATCTGCCATGTCTAGGACAGCCATTGGAATAATTGTCTAGCATGGACAGAAAAAAAATTATCCATGTCCTCCTGCTGGTTGATTTAATATCCAGTGTCCTTCTCCTAGTGACAGAGTCTGAAAGGCAAGATCTTAAAACTCACCCAAGACAAGATGAGTTAAACCAAGAGCAGTCTCATGGGACTGGAGAAAGAACTCTGGCTCTTCCAGCAGAGTGAGATCTCCTTGGCCACAAGGTCAGAACAGAGTGACAAAATTCTGCTGCACACTTCAGGAACAAATCCAGTTTATTTTGCTGTTCCCTTCAGCCTGGGATGGGGCAGCAGGAGAAAAGAGCTGCCTAAGGAGTGACAGGGACACGTGCACAGTGACTGAGGGAAATGTCCCTTCTGAGCCAGCCACAGTTCCACGTTGTTAACCTCTTGCTATTGTTGAACAGTTGGAAGCTCAATGTTGCCAATTAAAATTACTTCCTTGGCTGGCCAGAACAATCCTTCATCTCCTCAAGGCTCTGATCCTTCCCTCTGCAGAGGCACTGGGCTCTGGTTAATGAGGCTGGGAGCACACTTGTGTTGTGATCCCAGGGCTGTGCAAATTGCTTTGGATGCTCTGGGTTCTTGTGTCCCACCCCACAGAGGGCTCAGCCTGCAGGGGTGGGAACAGTCAGGGGCTGTAGGAGGCTCTGGGACATGGCCCTGTGCTGACCTGTGCATGGATACACCCCAGAGAGGGAATCCCTTAATCCTGGGATCCCTTAATGCTCACTCCCAGCCTTTTCCTGCCTTGCAATGCCATCAAGGCATTTGTGTCTCCCTTCCTCACAGGCTGGGTGTGTTCTGTGCAGTCTGGACCTTGTCTGGAGCTGGATCAGAACCATCACAGACCTTCAGGCAGGACAGGCTGCTCTCCCTGCACGTGGAAGTGGTTGGGCAGACATCGCCAAGCTGCTGGAATCAGTAATAGTTGAGGACAAGATGGTGATTTTCTGCCTAAAGGGGTGAAAGTGCACACATGGGGTGAGTCTGAAATCAGTCCCATCAGTGAGGAACAGCAGCAGTATGATACAGAAGACCATAACCAGCATCCTCAGCTGCTTTGGCTCTGTCACAGAGGAGTAGACATCCTCAGCACACCTGGAAATCAGACCTCCCAGGTGTTTCCAGGGTGAGGAGTCAGACCAAATGCTGTGCAAGGAACAAGGGATGGGGAGAGGAGCAGAACACGCAGAGTGAAAATGTGCATTGAGGTTCATTACTCTGTGTTTCCTCTTTTCCGGGCCAAGCACTGCAATTTCTTCCTATTAGACCTCAGAAATATAATCCAGAAATGCACCAGCTCTGGAGTGAGAGACGGGTCCTGCCCCACTGATCCCAGTGCCTCCTGGGAGATGAGTGAAATGACATTCCACCTGCAAGGATCTGGGAGACTTGAGGCCTTTAATCAGTTCATGTGTGTGGTTTTAGTCAAATCTCATCTCTAAGGTGCAGATTTTCCTTAAAGCTTTCATCTCCCTCACTTGCTCCTCAATCCAAGGCTGTCCCTTGATGTCTGCCTTCCCCTTTTTCAGCTGGATCTCAGCTGTGGCCAAGGCCTGGACATCCTTTGGTGTTAGGGCTGGTGAGCTTCACTCTCTCAAGGCTGTTTCCTGTGGAACACACAGAAGGGGAGTAAAAAATTCAAGTGTCTCTGCAGGTGAAGACAGCAAGGCTGATGTTCCCTTCTGGATTAGGCTCAGCTCATCATTCCCAGGCCACTGCTCCTCTTAAAGATAAAAGATTGTTTC
Organism: Argya squamiceps; assembly: GCA_037834095.1. Classification (NCBI taxonomy): domain Eukaryota; kingdom Metazoa; phylum Chordata; class Aves; order Passeriformes; family Leiothrichidae; genus Argya; species Argya squamiceps. Next base: position 5,476,152 of record JBBMKD010000049.1, read on the forward strand.
TGGAAGTTAATTAAGTCCCTCCTTCAGTGAGACCCCTGCAGGCTGGTGGTCAGTAACAAGCACAGACCCCATTCCCCTTTTGAATCATCTCCATTCCCATTCCCCACGCTGTGCCAGTGAAGTCAGGATCCAACCCCCTGGGACTGCATCCCCTGAGGACCCTCAGAGCTGATACCAAGGTGTGCAGGACCTGTGCTACTCTTTTACACCAGCAATAAATAAATAAAAGCATCCTGATGCCTGTGCAAGGAAAATTCCACACATTCATCCCCCTGTTTCCTTTATCACTTATTCTGTAACAGCTGTTTAATTAATTGCTTGAGCGATTTCCTAATACATCTTATTTACATACAAAATTACAGAATAATGGTTTGCCTTTGAGTTGAGTGAGAATTTAAGGTCTGCTTGCCATGCCTCATGGAATATGGTTACTCAACAAGAAATAAAAGTTCTGGTTGTTTTTGGCTGCTTCTTTTTTTCTTTTTTTTTTTTTTTTTTTTCTTTAGAAAGAAGTAAAATTCTAAAATTCTTTTCCTCCACAGGTTTTGTTGCTGTTTTTTACAGGCATGACTGAATGATGCTTTGATAGTGGCAAAAAGGGGCAAAGTTCCTTTTGAAGATGACTCAAATCCTTGGGGGAAAAAAATAAATGTAAAGAATAGGATGGCTTCTATTGAAGGATAGAGAGTCATATAGCACCAGTGGAAACAATAGAAGTTTATCACTGCTGTTCAGGTTTATTCCCTGGCTGGCAGGGCTTGTCCTGGGAGCAGGAGGCTGTGTAAGCAGGAAGGGTCCTGCTCTGTGGGCTTTTCACCCCAGAAAGCTCCTCCTGCCTTCTGACACAGAAATCTTTCTTTGGATCACAGCAGCATCAGCAGCCGTGCCACTGCTGCTGATAAACCTCCTGTTAACTGATGTTCTCCTTTCATGGACCTGGCTGCATTCAGGCAGGGGCTGCACCCATGGGCACTGACCCCTGGGCTGGGAATTGCCTCCCAGAGAAACACTGCACAAGCACAGGTAGCAACGTGTTTTGGATTTTCCTTATTGCCCAAAGCTTAATATTCACCTTGGCTGATGTGGGGCTCTTGATGTGCCTGGATTAAGGGGTTATTTTCATGTTTTTCTTGCTTAAAGAACCCTGAGGAGGCAGCTCACCTGTGCTGCCTTCTGAAGGTGTCAGCTCGTCTTTGTTGGCTACAGCACAAGTCTTGAGCACTTGCATTTCCAACTTAGAGGCTTGAAAATGGAGTTATTTGGAGAGCTGTGGAGGCCTAACAGGACTAACACAACTGGCCTTGGCTCTGCTTGGTGCTTCTGGCCATGTCCAGGATGGCATCACTGACATTACACATCATGAGTGAAGCTATGGGCTGGCTGCACTGGAAAATTTGTGACTCTGGACAGATTTAGGAGCTTGTTCCCACCATGGAAAACCATCCCAGATAAAACAGTTCATGTAAGACTTTTCAGCAAGGTTGCTGCTGGATGCCAGCCCAAGGTCCTAAGGCAAAGGTTGCTCTTTTGGGTCAGGTTTCTCTTGAATCCCACCTCCACTCCAGGCAGCAGCAGGGGAGGGCAGCACTCCTGGTCTTGGGGCCAGGTCGGAGGTGAGATGGCTTGTTCAGGGGGGCTGAACAAGTAAGATACAACTAAGATAAAACTTCCTGTAGAAGCACCTTGCTGAACCTGGTCCTTAAATATCAGAAATCAATGGCTCATACACAGGAACCAACATTCCGCATGGCCTTATATGATTTCCTGGAGACTTGCATCTTTGGACAACTAGAAGAAGAAATGACTTGTATTCACTACCAGATACCATAATTGACACCCTACTGCTGCCTACTCCAAAGCCTTACAGTATCTTTTTGGTTGCTAATGATCCAGTACAAGTATTTAAAACATTCTTGAATACACCATGGCTGTGAGATTATTTTTCTCACTGCTCATAGGGCAGCTGATATTAAATCCATATAAAGAACTATTGCACTTTTTACTAAGTGTAAAAGGGAAAAATATTACCATTCATTTGTGTTACTCTTTCTTTCTAACTATCTTCACTTAATAAGGTATTTTCTTGCAACACAGTGTGTTATATATTCTGTGTTTTATAAACCATCTCCTGGGAAAAATAACCAAGGAAACACAATTTTTCAGAACCATCTCCTTTTATTAAGAATAATGAAAAGGAAACAAGAGTCATTCCAGCAGTCAAACATCCTCCTGCACTTTCTTATTGGTCTTTTTATGATAACCGTGTCCCTCAGCACATAACCTGAGCTGCCTGAATTTGTTTGTGTATTTACATTTGTCCTTTTAGTTGCTGTGTGTGGATCAGTGTGGAGGTGACATATAATGGACATGTAGTCCATCTAACATCTGTGCCCACACACAGAGGATGGAAATCCATCAAAAGTACTGGACAGGATAATCACAGCAGTGAGGTCTGGCTTTGTGACCAAGTTTTAAAGCTTGAATGGAGGGTTGGATTATTTTGCCTGCTCTGTTCACCATGCCCCCCTGCCCCTGGAATTCACAGTATGACAAGGAGCCTGCTCTCTCTGCAGCCGGCACTGCTTGGGTGACTGGAATCAATCACAGGAATAGATCCCAAGTGCTCACACCCTCTCCCAGTGGGTTTTGTACCTTCATTATTTAGTTTTGGCACCTCCCAGGACCCTCTCTGAGCTGTGTGTGCTGCAGCCCCAAGCTGGAGGAACACTCTTCTCTCTGTGTCTGTCCCCTCAGGACCAAGGGCTGTGTCAGTGCTCATGGAACTCCAGCTGCCACCAGCAGATCCCATTTCAAGCCTTTGGATCCCTGTCTGAAGCTGTAATTTATACCCTTGGCAGGTATTCAGGCTTGTTTTTAAAGCATCAGTCATTCCTGAGTAGTCAGAGATGATTCAGGCTCCCTCTATAGGTTCTTCTGCCAGATATTGATCCTGGGGACAATTAATTATCAATTACAAAAGGTTTATTTTCTGGCAACATTCATGACTAAAAGATCTGCATATTTATTTTGCTGAGTGATTTATTGATGCATCACTACATGTTTCATGGAAAACTGCATTTTATAGATGGTGGTGGGGAGAAAAGCCTCCAAAAACTCCACTTCAATTAGAAAAGAGCACTCAAAGAGAAATAGCATGATATTTCTTTGGATTGCCTCAAACACAGAGACTGAAAATACCTTCCAGTTCCCCCTTGCCTACTGGGGAACTGTTAAAGCACTTACAGCATAGATCACCACACTGGTTGTAAAACCTACAGTGTTGCAGGGGCTCCACATCCCAGTTTGCATTAATGGAAGGACTAAAGAGCCTGCCATAGGCTGGGACAGCTGAGGAATGGCTTGGAAGGTGCAATGCCCTCTACAAGGAGGCAGCTGGAGTCATCAAACAGAGCCTGACAGTCTCTAAAAGCTGTCCCACTACTGATCCATGAGAGGGAAAACTGATATCTGGGTTAAGGTGAAAAGATGATTTCTAATACCTCTTTTTTTTTTGTTCAGTATAAATGTGCCAAAGCTTGCATTGCTTTTGCATATTTGGTTGGAAAGGGTGTCAGTAGCCAAAGGCCTGACCCTTGTCCCCTTGTCCAGTGTAATGCAGCGCCAGGGGCAAGGTTAATATCTTTCATTGCCAGTGAACACCACTTTCATTAACAGCTTCATCATGTTTCTAGCACAGAGCTCTGCCCACTGCACTGGTGCCTTGGAGTGGCTGCCTAGGACAGAGGCTAGACAGAGATAAAAGAATAAAGTGGGTATTTATTAAAGGCCTTCAATAGATACACGTTGGGCAGTGTAAAATCCTCCCGGAGGCTTCACCCAAGCTGGACAATGGTCACGAGTTTTTCAGACAGAAATAAGTTTGGTCTATTTGCACATCAGGGGTTCATTCTCTAATTACAGCTTCAGGTAATGAAGTAACATTCCCCAAGTTTTCTCCCTTCTCAATTCACTTTTGTTTATACATTTCTAGTCCCGAGGCAGAGGGTGTTCTTGGACCTCAGGCCCAGAGGAATTGTTTTGCCTGACCAAAATGTGAAGACAGTTAACTACAGTCTGTATGGAGTTGAGAGTTATACACTAATGCAATGTAGGATCTGAAAAATATAAAAGTTAAAATCCTAAGGCATCAGCACCATCCCATGTCCACTGTCTGTGTTTCCCCACACTGACTATTAAACATATCTGTGGCAACAGGCCTTCAAATGATATAAGAGAAAAAAGAACAGAGTTATCGAAATCCAAATAGCTGTAATGCAGTAGATGCAGCAATTCCTCAGTGTCCATTGTTCTTATTTGCATAATTAATTGTTGTCTGATTAAAAATCATTATGAGCCTGGAAACAAGTTAAAACAGAAAAACAAAACCTGGTGTGGTGGGAGAGATAGGCCTTTATAAATCACACTGAAAGCTTAAACAGATTCCAATCTGCAAAACAGAAATAATTCCACTCTATAAATAGAGAGAAATGATGATGCCTAAACATAGACCTTCCACAGTTCAAAAGGTTAACATAGAGAAATCAATGGAGTCCTGCAAACTGCGCAAGGAAAACAGTGGAAATTCACAGTATGCTAAGCTGCCATGGAAGTTTAAGCCTTGGAGTTTAAGTATTTTCCTCTGTGTCCCTGAAAAACCTGTCTGGAGGTCTGGAGAGGAGAACTTCTGGTTTAATGAAGTCCTGGGTTACTGTTTGTGCTCCTGCAGCTGTCAGAGAGCAGCTGGTGGCTCTTTCCAGCACACAACTTTGCCTCAAACTTTGACCTTGAGATGGAATTCTCAGCTCTCCTCTTTTCCCAGGCAGTGAGCAGCAGGACAAGAGGAAATGGCCTCAAGCTGCACCAGGGGAGGTTCAGGTTGGACATCAGGGAGAATTTATTCACCAAAAAGGTGGTTAAACTTTGGAAGGGGCTGCTCAAGGAGCTGTTGGAGTCACCATCCTTGGAAGTATTCAAAAAACAACTGGTTATGGCACTTAGTGCCATGGTCTGGTTGGCAATGTTGTGATGAGTTAAAGGTTGGGCTTGATGATCCCAGAGGTCTTTTCCAACCTAAATGACTCTGTGATTTTGTGATTCTGGATGGAAAGTAAATATAATTTTAGGGACAGCATAATAATGTAAATAGATATGCAGAGCCATCAAAAGGTTAATAATCCCAGTACAAAAATTCTTAGACAAACTGTTCTGCAGTTGAGCTGTTAGCAGAGCTATTAAATTTAATTGCAGTATAATTACATAGCCATACACCTCGCTGATACCCAGCTATCCACAGGCACAGCTCAGGTCTCACCACTGCACACAGCACACGGGGCTTTGCCTCAGGTGCTACAAGCCTCCTGCAGCCAGGTGTGTGCTGCTGCCTGCCCAGCCACGGGCATGCCCAGAACACACTGCTGCTGCCTTTTTGGGCTGCCCAAAAACAGAGAGCAGACAAAATAAAGGGAATAAAAAGCAGGTATATTTATTGAAGGACCTTCAGGTAAATTTCAGGCAGATGAAGCCCCCCAGAGGCTACACCCAAAATGGACAA